>VXBA01000678.1:1097568-1115810 GCA_013399895.1 Serilophus lunatus | reverse complement strand
ACCGCCATTTTGTTGGAGCCGGGAACCCTGAAGGAGGAGGTGGAGCCCAGACTGCTGGCCAATCCGAGGCGGCAAAACCAGGAAGAAGACCACGAGATTCATGTGGGACTTGGAGAGCTTAAAAACAAAAAAAATCAGAAGTTCACTCTCTTTGGCTTCCTGGAAAGCTGGAGAGCAGCAGCACGGCTCCCTTTCTCCTACTCCCAGGCCTCGTGGCTTGACTCTGCCCATCCCCCATTGGCATCGGAGCCACACCAGCACAACTACAAGTTGAAAACTTCCCCAAAATAACATCCCGGGTTGGAGGGAGGAATTTTCATTGTGTTGTGGTATCCAGAGACTTCAAGGGCTGGGAGTTAGCTACCATCAGAGAGAGGAAGAGAGAAGAAGGAAGCGGCTTTCCCTTCTCACTGCTTCTCTTTGGCCAGCTTGGCTGGCTTTTGAAAGCAGTTCCCTTATTCCTTTTTTTTCTTTGTTTTCCTTTTTTGTAGTTTTTGTTGGGTGCTTTTTTTGTGCATTGAGTCTGGGGTTCCCGTAAACTGTGTTTTCCTTTGTTTGACCTCCAGACAAATAAAGTATTTCTCTGTTGTTAAATTCTGTTTATTCTTCTCGTCACTATTACGAGTGCCCCCCAGTTAATATAGTGGTGCTAAACCACCACACCAAGTAAGAGATAACCGGCTAAAAAAATAAAAGCCTGTACTACTCTCATATCAGATGTACAACCATACCTTCTGTAGATGAGTCCAAACAAGAAAAACCGTTCACCACAAAAGAAGTACTTTAGACCTGCTGATGAACATCTTTCCATGATAATACATTTAGACCACGTGGGAAGGTCTAGACCTAAATTAAGGCCCAAAACAGACCTCCCTATCAAATCACAATCTAAATGAACTTAGGTGTTGACCACTAAGATTTTTCTGATTCTTATACACCTCTAAGCAACTGCATAACCCACACTTCAGGTAGCATGGACCAAGATTAGCTTGCCTTCTTGTTTCCTCTGCTGGTACCCATTAAAACCAAGCAAAATCCTGAGAGGAAAGGCCAGCCTTGAAGGTGATCACACTAGAGCCACTCTGTAGGGAGAGGACATCAAGCTCGAGGCCGCTCAGTCTAGATAACCTCAATACCACCATATTCAGTGAAAAAATTGAAATACTTTTCACACAGAAACAATCTCTGCGATCACCAGTTGGTGATGCAGGAAAAATAGTCAAGGGCTGTAAGAACAAAGATGCCAATGGTGTTTCTGTAACAGTCTTCACAAACCTTATCCCTTTCACAGAGGAGAAGGTGGGATGGCATATGCAAAGTTGGACCTTTGCTTGCCTTGTGAGTGCCATACACTTTTCCAGCTGAATTCAGGGGACTGGAAACATAATGCTCTCTCCCTTCTGAACCAGACAATGAGTAGCAAATAAAGGCCAAACAGAACAGAAAGAGAGGTCTTATTTGAAATATGCATTTCAGCTGTTTGCCAGAGGCAGATAAGCCTATGCTCCATGTTTATTTATGTCATCAAGGCTAAGATAACCTTGTTAGCCTCTCATTTTCAATTCAAGTCAGTCAGTGTTCTTCATATCCTTATGTTACCAATTGTTCACCAGAGTATAGTAATTCAAAGAATTTTGTTAGAACCAAATAAGTTGGCCATGAGTTGCTATGAGTTCTGATTCAATAGATCTCTATTACTGCTATTTTAGTCACTAGGATATGTTTCACCCAAAGCATCTCCAAGCCAGTGAAGCACTTGTAAGGCTTATGAAGTAAATGCAGTGGCTTACTTCTTCAACACAAAAAAGAAATAATGAGCACTGAAATTCAGTAGCCGTGTGAAACTCTTCTCTAGCAGCAGTCCTCAACAGTTCAGGATGGACACACAAATGCTAAGGTTGCCTGCTGCTGAGCTGGGGACCACGGCCTGAAGTGTCTTGAAGTCAGTCCAACAGATCTGCACATTGACTTGAAGCTGCACGATTCCAAACCTGAAATTACAGCTCCACACATCTTTCCTAACAAAGAAAACCGTGATTCCCCTAAGATAAAAATTCAACCTAAAAATGTTGCAGGGACTAACAGCTTTTCTTAATTCTCTGCCTAGTTCCTTCCTACTGGCCGAACAGACTCTCAAGAGACTCCACAACAACTCCTACAGGCTCCCACAACATTCCTTCAAGATGAGAATGTCCCAAGAGTTGGACAAGAGACCACGCAGCACTAGGACCTCACTGGAACATGCTACAGCAAGAAGAGGTGAAGTGCTGACAACTGTGACTTAAACCTGGTTTCCCGGGGCAGGGGAAACAGGGACTCCTCAGAGCATCCATGTGTCTGGCTCAGCAGATCATCCACAAGCTGTGTGTGGCCTGGCCCCAGGACTGCCCATGTCTTCTGTCATTCTCTTGGAGCAGCAGCACACTTTGAAACCCCACACTTTCAGATCTTGAAAGCCTTGGGGTCCCTGACATCAGGGAAGCAGCTAACACAGCAGTACTACAAAGCAACCACATATGCTGGGTGCACAGGCTTTCTTGGGAGCCCCACAGCCCAAAGGACCCTTGCTTAAGGCAGCAGAATCATGATTTACCAAAGCCACTGCTTGTATCAAAGGGTAACAGCTATTCTTAAATTCTTGACAGTAGCCTAGAGAATCCCTAAAGCTGAAGTCCCAGAGAAGCTGGGATGTGTTTCAATTAAACAAATAATACTTTCTGTTGGGCAGAAAGTTCTGTTTCCAAGCGTGAAAAAGAACGTTCCTTTTCATGAATTTTGTAATTTTCCAAGGATCAATAATATTGAGTTTTCACTGCCTCCAGCAATTAGGAATGAGTAAAATGGCACATAAGCTGAGTGCCATTTTTGTAGTTCAACTACTATTAAGTGTTAGACCTAAGAACAGAGCAAAAATTGTCATTCCAAGTCATCTCTGACTCTTGGAAAGGGATCCAATCTGCCATCTCATTATCTTTATTATTGTTTTCTAGAACAATACATCTAAATAAAAATATTCTAAGTACCATGCAGGAATTTCAAGTAGTAAACAATCACATTTACCTACTATTTAGTGGATTCTGAAAATATATGTAAAGCCTAGTTATTTCCACAAAAACGCTGCTGAGGAGAGGCCTCTAATCCATAGGGCAAGACCCTACTGCAGTCCATCCATATACCAGTTTTCCTTACATCACTGAAGTACCTCTCCTTCCCTGTCCCTATGTATATATTTTCAGTAACTGTCTCACACCACGTTAACAAATTGCAACTAAAAACATTGATAAATCATATCTCAAAAAAAAAAAAGACATCAACTCCATCCTCAATGAGGGCAGTGGTTTTAGAATGAAAGCTATTTCTGGAAAACAATTCGAAATAAATAGTATATTACATATATACATTACACACTATCTAGACAGAAGCACGGATGATTTGTTTCAGAAGAGTTTACAGAAATACCCAGCACTGTTTTAACCTCCTCCTCATTTTATATAAATAGCTACAGATAGATGCATTTACATGCATTCATATATACAGGGTGAGATTTTTACCACTGTGCACTGCCAGAAAGGAAAACAGTAGCCTCCTGGAAACTGTAAACCAGCCCACAGCATGTACCTATACAATAGTCCTATCGTTAAATACAGATTTAGCTAGTGAAGACTCATATTTTTGACATTCCAGCTTAACTTTCCACAAAGGAGTTGAATGGGCTTCTCAACTGCACAGTGATTTTCAGGCTTTTTATTCTGAGCTTTTCCAGTGAGTAGGCAAGTGAGTAGACAGTCTATTTCAGGTTCACAGGACAGCTTGTTCTTCTGTGACTTATTCTAAAGCCCTGTCAGCAAATTCCTCATTCCAGGCCCTGAAATCTGGAAGTTAGTCCCCCCAGCCCTTCCAGATGCAGCAGGTGTCCATTGAAAGCTTTTATAATCCTATTAAAATGAGGTTTAGATATTTAATGGTGTAAATAAAAATAGCACAAGGTCACAGTGCTGACTTACTACCTAACCCTTGCCAAACCTCTGGCTTATACTAGACACCAGCATATCTCCTCATTCTCCTGAGAAGCGATCTCATTTTCTCTTACAAGAGCTGAGCTTGTCCTCTGCTGGTGCTGAGATGATGCAAATATGGCTACAACCCAGTATTAGTCTTTTATCTGTCCCTAGTTCTCTCCTGGCAGCTGTCCCTTTCCTCAAGCAGAGCTAGCAAAGTGGCAAGCAGCTCTGAGGATGAATCTCCACACCTACACAAAACCCCACAGGAACAGGTTGTGTTTTGTGTGAACACAAGGTGAGCCTTGTGTAAAACTACATATAAGATAATGTAGGAAGAAGAGACTTTAGTGATTGCTTTCACCTTAGTTTTCCTACCACACCTTCTGTTTCAAACTAGTGCTGCTGTCCTATATATTTCTGCTGCTTTCCCTAACACCCTCTTTTTAGTTATTCCCATTTCATACAAGCTCCCATCTTTTTTATTTTTAGATCCATCTCTTCCCACACTGTACTTTGCCCAAGACAAGATCAAACATATAAACAAATCAAAGTCGAATTCTGAGCATCCTTCTTAGTCTTTGCTGCTCAGCCCTCACAAGTCTCTGTGCTTCACCAGTCTGGCTCTCTGTGTCAGGCAGTGTGGTGTTAGAGAACCAGAAGGAAGGAGGAAGAAAAATACAGTGTGAGCTCAAGCTTTCTCACAAGCTCTGCTCAAAGCACAGGCAGAAAGGGGTGCTTAGCTCCACTCATGCTCTCCAAACTGCATTATTGAGGTGGATTGGGCCCCAACATCCCATTTGTATCCACCCCCCAGTGTACTCCTGTACAATCTGCCTTCCTCCTTGCCTCTAAGAGATCAGTACATACCTGTTGCAACTCTCATCTAAGCAAAAGGCAGAGATCCTTCTGTGCTGGAGGAACATTACATCATGTAAAAACGCCCTGCAAGACAGCATGGCCCTCGGAGAGTTGGGAAGGGCACAGACACCCACACTGCTAGCAGCAGTAGGTGTGAGCCAAAGGTAAACCTAAAGAGACTCTAAAGAGAATGGCTAAAAGCTGGTCATCCCAGGTACTGGGCATCTCCAATCTCAGACTTCTGCTGTGTGTACATCTGTTTGTCTCTATTAAGGCAGCAAACACTGCGGCAGCCCATGTCCTGTAGCAATGTTATTTATTATTCAAACTACATACCCATACAAAATACCTAGAGGAAAGGCTGGTTTGGAAGGGTTCTTGGAAGAGCAATCAGAGTGCGTGTGACTACATGAAATGCAAACCCATCTCAGTAGAGTCGCAAGCAAGACCGAGCAGGTGAGCACATCCCTAAAGCAGACATTGGATACATTTTCACCAAATAAGCACTGTGCTTACTACTTTCCTTGAGAAATCCTATAGAGGGAAGAAAGAACAGATAAAATCAGTAAAATAGTTAAAATATTAAAATAAACATTAAGACCAGTAAAATTGTATGCAAAACGCCATCACTACACGAATGAAACATCTCTAAGGAAACCAGTACAAGGTGGTGAGAGAAACTAGAAGGACCTCTTCTACAATAGGGAGGAAAAAAAACAAAGGAAATGGAAAAAAGAAAAAGCCTAGGGCAGAGAATATAACTAGCCAATTGTAAATTTAATATACGTTTCCTCCCCTTCATGTTTGTCAAAACCACTCAGTGTTTTCTGGTAGTTTTAGGTTTACATGAGCTGAGACTACAAAAACAGTGCCACCTTAGGACCCTCAGAACAATCTACTTAAGCACACTGTTCTCCAGCTGCATGTCCTTTTTGAGGCTGTGCAAGAGTTAAGCATATTCTTTAGGGTATCTGGGCACATACAAAGCTCCAGAGATATGGTTATGGAACAGAGATCACAGAAACATCTCTGAAGGCTCTGCACCTCAATCACCATGGATGCACCTCTGATTTCCAGAGAAATATGAGCAAGACTGAAGACTACAAAATTACCATCTTATGGACAAAAAAAATCTTTGGTGGGGACGGACAGGGTACATTAATATTGCAGTATAAGTAACAAATCAAACCTTGTTTCCCTAAGTCAGAAGGAATTTCAGCCAAAGGAGCATTACAGAGGGAACTAAGTTTATTCTTAAGCAATAGTAGTTTAAATATTGTAGAAAAATGGGATACATGGACAATGATCTAAGTTGAAGAACATTTTTTTAAACTGTCTTTTGCTCTATAACAAGACCAGCAAAATGCACAAGTAACACTTGGGGGTTTTGTTAGTTTGTTTTCAGAGTAGGTGGAGGGTTTTTTTATTTTCTAATCAATATTTTCCCAGCTTCTTCTTTATATTCCCAACCCCTACTCAGATGAAAGGTGAAGATTTTGAAACACAAACACCTGAGCAGAAAATGTTCTACTTTTACATTAAACTGCATAGACAAAGATTCAAGCCATCTTTGCTCAGCATCTGACAGTGTTTTCACCTATAACCTGCTCAAGACTACCAAGCCCAAGACAGGACCAGTAGAGTTGGCCTGTTCTACTTTTGCTGTAATCTCACCACTTTTATACCATCTTAGAACGCTGCATCTGTCTGGTTTGCGCTCCAGTTCTCAGCCCAGCAAAGCAGTGCAGGCCCATGCTCATTAGAAATGCAAATTAATAGGCCAGACTCACATGCCAAGCTGAGATGGCAGGGACACGACGACACTCATCTGGCAGTACCGTTACATGACCACGAAATCCAGCACTCTGACAGCATGATGAACAGCAAGGGACCCCTAACATTGTGAATTGCTGCAGTATGATTTACTAAAGCTTGCTTGCTAGAGCACAGAGACAGAACTAAATAAGCAAAGTTGGGAATCTACTGCCCCGAATTCCTTTGTTACAGCCATGAGGGGCAGGGGGAAAAATTTTTAAAACCCCTCAAAATTAAAATCAACTGTGAATTCCAGACCTGACTTTTGACCCATTATTCCCTGGTTCTTTAAAGGTTATTTTTCCAAATGCAGAGATAGAAATAGCACACTATGTGTAATTTGTATGAAAAGCAAACATGTATGAGGAAAGTAGCCATTACATACGAA
This sequence comes from Serilophus lunatus, assembly GCA_013399895.1. Classification (NCBI taxonomy): domain Eukaryota; kingdom Metazoa; phylum Chordata; class Aves; order Passeriformes; family Eurylaimidae; genus Serilophus; species Serilophus lunatus. Next base: position 1,108,748 of record VXBA01000678.1, on the reverse strand, counting down.
CTGTCACAAATACCATCTTTTTCACTGAAAAAAAATTTCTTGAGTCAGAAGTTGTTAGATTTCAATGGAATATCAAAGGTCCATCCCTTCCTAGTGCTTTTGACCAGAAAGTATGATATATCACAAAAATACCACCTCAAGACAGCCTTTACATTTGTAGATCTGATTGAAAAGGTTATTGTTTGCAAGTGTCAGGGAGAAAGGACTTTCTCTATTCCTGAATATTGAGAAGATACACCCTCTTGTGCAATAAAGCTTGGATCCCCACGTGGCAACTGTTACTACACAACTATGAACAATAACAAAATATATGGAATTCACTAGGACTCTGCTTCAGTTTAAGCTACCTTCTAGAAAGCACTGTCAAACACAGAAAGTGCCCGTGATATCCAAAGCACTTGTTACATTCAATTCCAAAAGGAGCTTCTTTAAGTGGACAGGCTACAGCTTAACAGAGATAACAAGAGCATCAGGGAGAAGAGCTTGGAATAAAAGTGATTTCATCTTAACTCACATCCAAAACATAGTGCAAAGAAACCAAACAAGAGGAAAGGAAACAAGAGGAAACATTTAACCAAATAAATCAGACCTTGCCACAGCAAGAAACAAGAAACAAAACTAGACCAAACAAAAAGCTTTGAAGGAATGAGTGGATTCAAATGATAAAAAAGTAAGGTTAAGTCTTCAGTTTTACATATCACCTAAAGATTGGTTATTTCCTGATACATGAGGTCTATAAACTCCCTTTTGCATCAATAGTGGGTAGGTTGAGAGAGAAAATAAATTACCACCAGTGCCAGGGAAGCATGGATGGCAGTGAAAAGGGTCCTATCCAAGTACACACCAGACAGTTTTTCATGTTAAGCAGCATGGTCTTTGCTCCCAATCACCAGAAGATTAATACAGACATGTGTATATATATATAAGAGTTCCAAGTGCTACTCTAGTTTTTTCAATTCTAAATCCTTTTCCCTGATACTTGGTTTACAATTTCCTGTATATATATAATGCTACCACAGTAAGACATTTTGCTTTGGATTATCATTTCCGTAAAGTCCACAGCAAATGCTAGAGACCATACAACTCCCATTTCAACTGTCATTTCACAAGAAGAGAGATTTACTTGATAACAGATGACTTTTTTTCCTAACAAGGTAAGAGTGCACAGGTTAGTCTTCTGCTTCAATTACACAAGTCATTTGTCAAGACAGGGTAGCAGTTCAAAATTTATGACCATAATTATTTTCTTTTCTGGCATCTCAGAGACATCCATTCTGATGTTAGATATGTGCCAAAAATAGAACCATTTGTATATTGCTTCAACCCAGAGACAGCTAGGCTAATATTCTCTTCCAGAGTGCCTGATATTTCAGAACTTAAAAAACATGTAAATGAAGAAAACCAATTCCGTTCTTCAGCTGACACAGCAAACATAGCTGGAATGTATTTTATACAAACTGTATATACATATAAGGAATTACTTTTACTGTCATCTTGACTTTATTCTAGCTTTTTATCATAAAAGGAAAGCTGAAGATACTGTTCTAAATAGAGCAAAACATGCATAGATTTGTGGCAGTCTGTTAAAAATCATATTGACTCAGGCAATGTGCACAGTTTAATCTGCAGAGAAGTGTTTTCATGGAAAAGTCTCCCTCTTTGATCAGCAGCTGCAGGTGATGAATGCTTCAGCACTGCCTTATGCAGTGAGAAGACTCTTAGAGTGTTTCTTGTGCAGGCAAGCAGAGCCAGCTCAAGGCTTGTTTTCCATATGTGTTGAGTCAGTTTGGATGCCAAGGATGAGAGACCAGGGGACAAGCTGCTCCTGTCATGGGGAAAGATGAGAAGAAGCCAAGATGAAGAGCTACAGGACATGCAGCCCCAGCTGAATGGCCAGTGGCAGGTGGTGGAGGCTGTGGTCTGAGCAAGGGCAAGTCACAGTCCCCCACAGCTCACACCTCTGTGGCAGCAGCCTGGCCTTGCAGTGGTTTGGCACAGGCAGCTGTCTTACTGCCCACAGCAGCCCACCCTGGGCAGCTGCCAGCTTCTCTTATACCAACAACTGGCCCTGCAGATAAGGTTAGGTGAAGATAAAACAGAAGGACTTCCGTACTGCTTAGAGGCCACTCATTTCCCAGCGTCCTATCAGTGCTACGTGTATGGTGTTCCTTCTGCACCTTGTTTATGCTTTGAAATTCAGCAGGAGAAAGAACACGCAAGCCATGATTACCCAAGAACCATTTCATAATTGTGTAGCACTGCAGCTATTCATCCCCAACAAAGCATTTAATCTTAACTGTCAAGAAACATTACGTGTACCTAAACAGTACTGTACAACTTAGAGATAAAAAGGAGCTGAAAAATCAGATTTCTTTCCAACTGATTAAATTCTTGTGAAAAAAATCCTTTACCCACAACTATTAAGCCATGAAAAGAAAAATCCCATTTTACGCTTATGCTTGTCGTTTGATGTAGAATAATTACTTTTGTTCCATTTCAAATTAAAACAGAATTGTGTTCTATTTTTTTTTTTGTTAATAAACATGCAATAGAGAAAAGCATTTTAAGACAAAGCCAAATGAAAATCATCACTTCTCTTCAAAATACTGATTTAAACTTCTATTTTTCAGGTAGCTTTTCCTTGAAGGAAACATCAGTTTCTCATTGAAAGACAGCATTTTTCTGTGGAATTAATTCACCCTGTACAGGACCAACATGCTTTATTCCAAATCCTTCTCCTCATCTACACAAAACTCTTGTCTATGTCCTATTTATGCTCTCATGTTGCTCAGCATCTGTCCCAGTACCAACATTTATGCTGCTTTATGCATCCCATTTCCTTATTCTTACCACACCCAGGGACTGGCTCCTCTCTTCTCCACCAAGTACCATCATCTTTGCTGGTTCACAACTCAAGGGTCAGTCTCCACAAGAAAAGTGGCAGCCTCTTGTCAGGAGGGCAGGGGTAGGTGAGAAGGAGCTTTCTCTTGGCAAGAGGACTTCAAGACTTTCACCCTTTCACATTTTCAGTGGCTAGCCCCCAACTGGGAATTAGATGAAGTGGAGGAACACAAAGATATTTTTAACAAAGTCTGTCCAAAACAGAGATAAGACAAAAATCTCATTTCCTGCTATTGTTTATGGCTTGTCTTGGAAGCCACAACTGCAATCTGGGTCCCTGGTGTCCTTGGCACCAAGGAAAAGGCAACTCATGCACCATATGCTCCACAATCTACAGAGGCGAGACAAACAGCAAGTGAATGCTTCTCTCATCCCATTTCATAGGTGGCATAAAGCCAAGGAGTGACTTGCTGAAGCTGACACTCTAAGGGGCTGAATGTAGTTCTCCAGGTTATCAGCTCAGCTCCTAAATCATGGTTTCTCTCTTCATTCAGAGCCTCCCTAGCAGAATAAAGGAATTTATGCCTCAAAGAGCAATTCTATCCTGACTGGGAGATGGACAATAGGAAGCTTAAAAATACTATTATATCATAGCTCAGGTAGAAAAATAACCTTCCTATCACGCAACTGCAGAATATTTCTTTCAGAGTTCCTCTTGAACTTATATTTCCCAATGAAAGAGATGGGGGTTTTTTTTAGCATTAGTAGAATTGAAAAGTGATGGAAAACTACTCCTGCATGGGATTTAGATAGAATTCATCTTTCAAGAGGATGGGTAGGACATTACAAGCTTCTCAGCTGGATCTCTAATCATAGAAAAAAATACACACCTTCTCAACTGGACCTTATATTAAAAAAATCAGTTATAATGCAATGATAGTCGAGACCATCAGCCTTAGCAACTGAAACATCATCCCCTGTTTATCTGTGTCTGAAGTGACTGCCTTACCTTTTCAAATGACAGCTGTACAAGGCTTGTCTGATGCCACTGTTCATTGTATTGCAAGAGCTGCTCAGGGGTTTGTTTACTGCTTCTTTTTTCCACTCTCATCAGTACTTAGTTTTCCCAAAACTGCAGTCTTTAAGATATGATATTTATGAAAACATATGATGTACATAGATTAAAAGCTATGACTTTTTTTTTATTTCTCAGAAAACAGAACTGTTTCTTTTCAAAACTTGCAAAACTAAAAATTTTAAGGGTTTTTTTTTATTTTAAAATAACAATCTGAGAGAAGTCTCTTATAAACAAAAGCAATTTATTCCTTTAGTTTGAAAAAAATATGTATCCTTCCAACTGAACTATACTTTGAAGTTCCATTCCTTGCAAAGCAGAACACTGGTCAGAGCCAAAAAGCATTTTTTTTGTATTTTTTGTGTGGCTATATACACACATAGATGTTAAATTGGCCTACCCCAAAAGCCCACAGGACCAATCACTTCTGAAGACAAAAAAGTACTGAACACAAAGCAACAATATCTAAATACAAAGGTGTGTACCCCTGACAATTTTATCACCATCAACTGCTTACAAATTTTTAACATTTTTAACATTTTCTAACATTTTTACATGTTAGAAAGGAAGTGGGAGGCCTCTGCAAAATTTAGAAGTTATTTGCCGGTATATTGTGTCTGTTCTCATGTATCTTTCTGAAGGTAGAAAGAGAGATGAAGATAAACAATCAACAGTCCAGGTCACAGTAAGTTGTATCCTTCTAATTTAGCATGAACAAAGAAATAAAGGAAGTAGAAAAGTTCGACAGCCTTGCAAGATGCATATTGGGAGCATTTTCATGCTTTTTACAATATAACAGCTTTTGACTAAGCTGTAATTGCTAGCACTTTTGCTGGAAAAATTGAATACAGAAATCCATCTGGATTTGTTGACTGAATCCTGAGAGTCATGCATCGCCGGGCAAATTCCAAACAATTTTGCTATTAGTTTTCTCTGTGGACTGAATCAAGCCCTAAGTGTTTCAGAAATAGCTGTTTAGAAGTGGAGAACTGCCTGAGGGCACATTTTCAGCTCGGTTCAGGTATCATAACAGGCATAAGTCTTACAGAACAAAACATTGTCTCCAGAAACCCATCTTTAAGCCCTCCCAAGCACATGTACATTTACACGAGCTAAAGTGAAAACTGTTTGGAGAAGGGAGTAGGTGTGGAAATTACATCTTCCTCGGCTATGACCACAAAGCTGGAGCGTGTATGACACTGATGAGACAGAATAAGCAGCCTGCATTGTGCAGGAGACACAGTGGGATGGATCCCCATGATATGGGCAAAGCAACTCCATACCCCTGAGATTACTCTGCTTTAGAGAAGACAGATGGTGGAAAAGAAACAAATGGACTTTTTCCAAACCTTTCAGACTACAAAAGCAGGTGAGGGCCCTTCCTAATCTTTTGGTCTGGTAGACAGAAGTGCTTTCCCAGAAAGGAAAATTGTAAAAGGCAGTGCCTGCAAAGAGCAAGCAAAATACGTGGGTCTTGCTTCATCCACTTTTTAACACCTACTATGAAGATGTCTTCATCTGAGATGAGAGAGGTCACTTAGGATCCCCTTTATAGTCCAGGACAGGGGAAACAAGCACTTTTACAATGTCATTCAGCTGCCTTTATATTTAGAGATCTACTTCAGGAAAAGAGAAAATGAGCTGATATGTCTATTGCTCACTCTCTAATATAGAGTTCAAGTAAGCTGCCTGGACTGCAAGCACTCACACTGAGTCAGACAAACTGTTCTTATAAACAGCATATAGGATATAGAAACAGCATTACAGTAAAGCTTTTATTGGTTTGGTTTTGTTGGGTTGTTTTGGTTTTGTTTTTTTTTTTTTCTAATAAGGGGGAGTGGAAAGTATTGTCAAGATAACTATTTCCCCCCATCTAGTGGTAGGATTGCATTTTAAAATGTCCCACCCATGTTATCTGACTACATTTTGAAACTGGTGAAGGTGGAAAACAATATCACTGCTCTGCAAGATCCCAAAACCCTATAGCTGTCATTAGTGCAAGTCACATAAACCATGTCTCAGAGAGTGGAAAGTCAAGTCCTCACTTCCCAATTCATTGTTCTAACATGCAGATCACATTACTTCTGCTTTCCAAAGTGCTTAAAATACATGAAAGATATAAACCTACCATACTAGTCAATATCTTGCTTATTTATAGATTGGGAACTAGGGATTGACTCTTTAGGACAATAGCTTATGACTATTTTTAGCACTCCTAAAGAGCTTTGTTATTCATCTGCAGAAACTGCCATTGACATGCTACATCTGCTTAAGACTGAACTTGCCTTTTAACTGTTTCAGCAAATGTAAAAGAAACTATTTTTATTTCTAGACTTGGAAGAGCCTTTGAGGTGATAAATCAGGTCTGGGTCAGATTCTCAGCAATGCTTAACTGGGATTCATGTTAGATTTTTCTCAGCTAGTTCTTGTCTATACTACACACGTTAAAGTAACACCATGTTCCTTAAGGACAAGTCTGAATTGTGTTTGGTTACTGGCTGTTAAGCTATTCAGTGCAAGAGGGTACATCCTGTTTAATTTTGGGTGCATTCTCTGGGATTTTTCAAATTGGGGCTTTCAAAAAATAGGTTTTCTTACCAGAAACAGAACAAGTTCCCAGTGTACACTTCTTAAAACCATGTAATTACCTTGTATACCTATTCTTATGCTGGACCTATGCTCCATACTTATTCTCCTTCAAGTTTCTGAAGTCATTCAATTGAAACACAGTAAACCCTTCTGTGTGCTCTAGGTAATATTCTCTGAAGTCATTAGTTTGAATTGAAATAGACTTCAAGTATGCACAGCTGAGCATTTGCAGGGGGAGCACAAAGAGGAACACAAAATAGACCTCATGCAGACCATAAGCAATATGCCAAAAAGCTTATGACTAGGCTGAATGTGCAAAAATCTGTTACAAGTCTCTCTTAAGGTTGTACAAATTTAAGACACCTCACTGAGGGTTTAAGTGGGGCTTTATGAGTCAAAAAACATATGAATTATCTGCCTTTCCTTTACCATCCCACAGTGCACAGTATATTACCATAAACAGAAATGTTCATGGATAACCACTTTCCAGTGGGAATGCACCAACAGTAAGGTCTCAATACACCATATAATTAAGTATTTCCAAGGTGCAGTCAGATGAGTAGACAACTAGCTTAATAATATTTTAGCTGGTCAAAATTCCACTCAGGCAATCTCCAGCAAAACTGTAAAAAACTTGTTTCTAGTCCTACAACCATTGTGTATTCATTAAACTGACTCTTTTCCTCATTCCTGTTCCTCTCCTAAGAAATGCAAACAGATGACAGCACAACTGGTTCTAAATTTACCTTCTTTCACTGACTCCAGATCCCATTTGAACATGGGTATTCTAGCTCTCTTCTCTGCATACTCTTTTGCTGCTCTCCTGCTTCCTGACCAGGACCTGAGGACTAGAAAAACCTTTCTCCTTTTAGTAAGAATGAATCCACATTTTTCTATCCAGCCTTAGCCTTAAGTGGGAGAAGATTACAATGCTTTACACAAAGAAATACAATCCATTTCTGTCACAGGGCAGGAAATAAACTGTCACATCATAATTGAGGGGGGGTATCTGATATCTAGTTCATTTCATCCTTTTAAGATTTTCATCCACGGATTTGAATCCATTCTTTCAACTTCTGTGCTGATGGATTCTTATCTATCTGCTTTTATAGCAAATAGATGGAAAAGGAATGACCGATCATGGGTACAGAATTGCCTTTGCCAAAAGTTAAATTCATAATCAGAGCAAATAAAGTCTCCATCTACTCTCTTGCCTCTCGTGCCAACAGTGATAACTATTGTATAACTAATACCTATAACCATACACCTGAAGTAGAAGCAGAAGGTACCAAAACCTCAGTATAAATAAACCAGTGAAACTGAGAGCACTATATTATCTGGCAAGCTGTTTCACCTTCACTTTGAATCACTCCCTTATCCCCCAAACCTGACAATGTGCTCTAAAAACATAGGCTTACAAGTGCCTGTACCAATATCTCCGTATCTCTCTGAAATCTTGTTTTCACACAATTTCGTTAGCTACTGAATTGCCACACGTTCCTTCTGTATGCTTCTAATCCAATGGAATGCAAAACTAGCACATTCCTCCACATAATCGCCCTTTGAAAAGTTTATTGCTGTTTTGAAAAGTTCTACATTCAGCAACATATATAACTTGAGGGGCTTATTGCAGACTTACTTGGAATCAGAGGCTGAAAAGTTAGTTAAAAAGAAGGCCACAGGTACACAGGCAGTCATCATGGCAGTCACCACACAAAAACTGGCAGCATCATATAAACCTGTCCCTAAAAAGTGCACCTGAGTTTGCTTCCCCTCAAATGGATTTCCAATGCCCCTTTTCAGTGAAAAGCTGTTTCTTTTAGCTGAGCTACCAGCCTGAAATCAGAAGACTTTCAGCTTATAATTTCACAGGATGCAATTTGGGGACCAGCAAAATATCTGCAATGTGATAAATATCACAGAGCACCAGGCACCACAGATGCCTGTGAAAATGTTGCCAGGTAAACATGTATGCCTACAGCCTTGTAAAAATAAGCCATTCTTTGGCAAGTAAATGGATTTAACCTGAACAGGCACAAAATATTTGCCTATTTTCAATTAAAATTAAAACCTCACAGGCATCTTAACTTATGCTTGGACCTTCCTTCCTAAAGAAATGGAAAGAAACATTGCCATTACCAGCAATTAAATTTGCTATTTGCTTTTTAGCCTGCAGTTTCAAGGCTAGGATGACCTAAGGTAGCACTTAAAGACTGTCAGTACTAGACTTGGCTTTTGAATCCGTACACATAATTGGCTGTGAAAGAGATGTCTTGAAACAAGGCAAATCGCCTTGACAGACAACTGTCCAAATTCAATGAGGTGCAGCTGTCCTAGAGGAAGAATAAAGCACTACCAACTATAGCACACAAATAACTTCTGCAAGATGGAAAAAGGTTTTTAGCCAAAAAGATTGAAGAGAACTTAATTGTCACAGGATCCAGCAACTGGGATCAGTTAAAGCATTCAAATGCTATTGAAACTCATTGCCCAGATTAATTGCTCTCTAATGCTGAAGAACCATCAGATAAGAGACATAGCAACCTCTTGGAAGTTGTATTGTAACTTCTAGGAACCTTCCATGCTCCAGAGTCTATCCTCTACAGCTGAAATGCTAAGGAAGGAGTGTGTACAGTTTGAGGTCCATGTATCTGATCTCTCCACCACCCTTCACCAGAAAAACTTCCCCTAAGCCACTGCTTAAAAACTACCGACATTAGTGAAAGGGAAGGAAACTGAACCCATGTGCATATCCTCTAACCATTCAAATGGCCACCCATAGTCATAGATGAGTCTCTTGAAACCACAGGTTACTTATTACCTCAGAACAGCCCTACAACATCACTGTTTTCTCCACATTTCTCCTCCTCTGCAAGCCAAAGCTCTACTAAGCACACAAAGCAGACATCAGCAAAGCCCACTCTTTCCTTCACTCATATCAGTCTCATGAAACTCCTTGCACACAAACCCTTTCCTACCATTGCACTTCACACAGGCTCTTTCACACACACCCCATCCCTCCGACTCAGCTAGCATTTCCCCTCCAAATATGCAGCACCACTTACACATTTCCCTCACCTCACCACGTGTTTCTCACCATGAAGAAACACTATTTCCTAGCCACAAGACCGCTGTGCTCTTTAGCAAGCCTTGCTTTCACCCGTGAAACCCAGACTCTACTCATACTGTCATTTTTGTTACAGAAACATTTTTGTAAGCATTAGTGGCCAGTCCACAGGTATCTTCTGCCTCTGGGTTCCAGCTCTGTGATTTCAAGACAGCTAGTGCTAGGCTAAGTGAACTGAGTGACAAGGACAAATTTCAGAAAATAAAATCCTCTGCTGATCATCAGAAAAGGTACAAGGCGTAAGTAGCAACATATTCAGGTCTGCAATATGACTTGGAGGAACGATTTCATAAATGAAAACCACTGGTGTCTATGGAAAGATGAGCCTCACAAAAGGTAGAAGTACTCAAAGTTCTTTGACCACATTATCAGTGGTGCTGTGCCAAAGGCTGTTCCTAACCCTACCTCTGGGGCCCTCACAGCCTGTAACAGGGTGGTTTCCTTGCACTCTACAAATGGGGACGATAAGCACAAGACAGTCAGGACTGGCTCTGTGCCAAGGGTCTGCAATGGAGGCAGATCTGATACCAGTCACAAGGGTTCACATCAAAGGTCCACAGCAGATGTCTGTGGGCCAGACAGACTTCTCTTTCCCCTATGTGCCAAAGGGGAAAAGAAAAAAAAGCAAGAGTTATTTACCTGGTCATAGGACACTGGGACAGCTTGTGAGGTACTAGGCCTAAACGACACAGGTTGTGGAACACAGAGAAGAGAAATCTGGGCATTAGTTTTCTGAAATTTGCTAGATAAGCCAGTGCCACCTGCCAGTGCTAGGAAAATACGTAACACTTCAACAACCAGCCAAGCTACCATGGTATTTGATCAGCCTATTACTGAACTGCCGAGTCAACTCAACATACAGACGGAGTGCTGTGGGTCATCTCACCAACTCAGGAGCAATGATGTTTCATTGCCAGATACTGCCTGACTGAAGCCCATTCATCTTTACTGTAACTTCCAAGACTCTCAGCAGAAAATGCAGGGTTAATGTGGGTTTAACTCTTTCTTGTGCTCAGAGACACAGTTGTGGCCCTTTACCTCCACTCCCACGGGTAAATCATACAGGCAGCTGTAAACAGGAGTTCCTTGCAAGTTCAGAGCACAGACTGCAAATCAATAAAGGTTGACACTATTACATCTTTAAACAAGTAAATGTTCTTTTCAGAAAGAACAGCAGCCACACAGAATTCAATAGTTTTTAAGGGAGAATCACTGAGGACTAGGCACTGCATGAAGGGGCAGCTTTGAAAGCAGTGATGAGTATCCTGTACTCAGTGACTGCCTTATGAACACTTGAGAAAATAGCCAGTCTCACACTACAGTGACAAAACTATAGCTGTTCCCGGCTAGAGGAGCAAAACTCTTCCATCAAAGCAGCAGATTTAGAAAACCTTGCTCTATCACAGTAACATAGCAAATAGTTGGGTGATAAAGTTTTATTGCTTCCCTATACAAACACTATGCCTCTTTCTCATCTTCCAGTGGTATTTTGGAAGAGTCACTTATGAGGAGGGTTGGATGTCTTTTCTCTTTTTACCTCACAATTGC
>VXBA01000678.1:918989-1076976 GCA_013399895.1 Serilophus lunatus | reverse complement strand
CCCCTCCCCCCCCCCCCCCCCCCCCGACAGGTTTCTTTTTGAGGAAAACTGAATTTTAATCGGGTAAGGGGGGTTTCGCTCTTACACCTCCTTTCAAAAGCCCTCTTTAAATGGCCACACTCACACTAGAACATTTTTCCTGAAGGTCTATGCTAAATAACCTACATTAGAGTAATCCAGAACCTGCATCTGTGACTAAATTAATAAAATAAATAAATAATACCCTTTGGGCTGTTCTAAGTCACAACTATTTTTGGCATTATTATTTGCAGGGGCTCCAGGAAAGTATAGTGGGATCAACCACTATTTGCATTTCCAGCTGGGAAAGCCAGGGAATAGTTTATCCAGGACTGTCCTTCAATGCTTTGCTCACAGAGCAAATTAATTTAGCTTTCATTAAAAAGAGAGATTAATTAATTTTTAAGCATCAAAAAAGATAAGAGTTGGTGGTTCCCTCTGCTTTGTCAGCAATGAGAATGTACTTAGATGGCCTGGGTTCAGAAACTGTCTGCCCTTGATGACATCTGTCAGATTTACAAGCTCTGGCAGCTCACAATTAAAAGCACCTTTCAGAAGAGGAGTGAAAATGGTATTAAGATCTTAGTCTTTTAGGATACAGAGGAATTCCTGACAGATGAAATTTGTGGGCTGAACCAACACAATGAATAGTTAAAACACTTCACTGACAATTAGGAAGCCTTAAAGCCTTTTACTTTGGCATAGATCATTACCTTTTTAGAAGCAAGAGGCAGCTGTAAGGGGAAGCTGGAGGTGGCCACCCATTTGGAAGCAAGAACACATGATAGCTTCCTGGTAACATCAGCCAGAATCCCTCCTGGGTAGCACAAACTGCCACAGCAGCTGAGAATGCCCAAGGCCAAGCCTAAGCTTGTGTCTTGTCTTGTACAAGGGTACATCATCGCATGAAAAGCTGGAGCCTTAAGGTAAGATGCCCTGAGGAAAATTATTTTTCTTGCCCCATCAAAACCCTTGTAGCAGACTTGGTGCAATCCTCTCAAGGAAGTAACTGTAACTCCACTACCAAGCACTGGAATGGAGCATTCTGCATCCAAATGCTGTCCCTTCAGGTACTGATTTGCACTTTTCCTTACCTATCCTGCAGAGAGAGCTTGTTGAGCTCACGCATGCCCATGTGCTTAGCACGGTCACACAGTTTTACTCAGCAAATGAAGAAATACTGAGTGTAACAGTTTGTGCATGACTTGCCATAATTGCAACATGTGCAGGAATAAAGAGCTTATAATCTAAAAAACAGCCAAGGTTTTGCCATACTTTGCCATGTAGAATAAGTTCTAAGTCCCCATGGATATCCTGAAGGAGGAAACCATCATGCTACCTTTATGGCAATATTGCTTAAATCCTAGCTCTACTAGATGCATATAAAACTTCCATGCAGGAGCAGAAAGCTATGGAAACTGTGCAGTGCTAGTTCTTCAAATAAGAGTGACTTGACTTTGTTTTAAAACTTCAATTATTTTTTCTTTATACTTACAGGCAACTTCTAATATAAAGGCATAAATTCTTATTAAAAATATACTGCCACTCCAAAATCATTATAAAAAAAAACAAACCAGCGTTACCAGTGCCATAGGTAGCAATCTCAGGAATATTTAAAGCTGAATAATTGTATTAGTAAAAGTAAATGAAAAAGTGAGCTCATGCTTCATTATATCAATGCCTGTGTAGGAATCTCATATGCTCCCAGCAAGCTGAAGAACAGTGGCCTTCAGATGATAGCAAAATTATTATATGTGCAGGGAAGTTTTAGACCATCCCCAGGTTACTTGACAAGAGAAAAGATCCTGTGTGATCAGACACTGCCTTCTCCAGGTTGCCAAGTGGGCTGCAGAACCTGGAAAAAACCCAAGGTAAATGGGAAAGCAGCCTCAGGCTGGGCTCCTCTAAACTGAAAACAAAGATTTCAAGGGCTGGATCAATACTCTCCTTCAGGACAACAGAGGGTCTCTAACCTTCAGTTGACTTCCAAGTAAAATAGAGACAATGGAGTATTTTATAGGAGGACAGCATGGTGTATTTCTACAATATTAGAAATTAAGTATTCTTAAAAATATTCATCCCTTCCAACACACAAAGCTCTTTTCAGACCTTATTTCTACCGTTTTCCATCTCCCTAAAATAGAGGGCTTAACTTCAGTGTCTTCAAATGGAACACCTCAAAAAGAAATCCAAAAATTTGATTCCATGGGGGGAAAAAAAATTTTTTTTTCCTCTACTGATGTTCCCAGGAATCCCAAGGCGGTGGTTGTCAGTCTAGGAAATGTACATGCTGCTTAAAATAAAGAAGGTATTGTGGAGAATGTAGTGCTAGCAAAAAGCGCCAAATACACTCTTTGGCAATAAAAGCTTCAGACAAATGAATGACAGGTATGAGACATGCTGGTGTTATACATTGTACAAGAGGGGTGATTATATAGACGGGTGACCTGTTTCAGAGGCTAGAAGAAAGGGCTGCTATTAAAATACAGTGGTCTCCACCCAACTTCTTTTCAATGACAGGTCATTTAAGTCACATCTTGTGCTGTGTTAGAGGTGGATAGGAGAGGTCTTATGTGTTCACCAAAGGAGGCACTGACACAAATGCAGTAATGATGAAGACATGGGGGAAAAAAGAAAAAAGGCAGGTGAGGAAGCATCAAGCATCCCTCAGTTTCTTCCCTGACTTGACACCTGTGCTCAGCAGCAATCCACCTAGCCACACTGGAGCTAATTAAGCTTCAGAGCTGACACACTGCTGCTGAGTGAGGAAATTTTGTGCTCATGGGTGAAAATGTTTGAGGAGCCAGTACAGAAAGAAAGCTAAAGACAACTTTGCTCACTGTTGAAGACAACTGCATTCATCACTGATAGTTCTTATCTAGGCAAAGCAGACTTGGCCCAAACTTCTGAGATAGATTTGGAGAGAAATCATACCTCAGGGAATGACACAAAAGATAGGAGATGGCACTCAATTCTGAATCAGTGCCCAGGAGTGGCATAGATATTTGGGACACACCATGAAGAGATAAAACAGAATTGACTATGTAACAGGGTATTAAAAACAAAATAAAAAGAGCCAGAGCTCTGCTAGGCTGGACTGGAATGATTTCATGAAGCAAAGAAAGGAAACTTCTATCCTGTATAGAGTACAGGCAGGCTCAGCTTTGCTTCCACAAAAAATAAGACTAAATTTGAGTACAATAACAAATGATCCAAAACACTGGGTTCTTCTCTCTTAATTACTTCAGAAACTTGCCTACAAACACCTTCTTCTGTGTCTCTTATACAGAAGATGTACTAACAGATAACCCCATGCATCCTTAAACATTAGTAGGCATTTCTAAAGATGCACAAAGAAGAAAATTAAATTCCATGAACAAGGAGCCCAGGAATGCAACAGGCTTCCATTTTCTCTGCCTTCTTTCAGTAAAGCCAGACTCACTTTTTCACTTATCATCCTGATATTAGAAAACACTACGCAAACAGAGCATAACTTCATAGCACTGTGGTGGCCTCAGTGCTGTTCAAGGGTAATGCAGCAGCTGTGTCCACCAGGATCTTGCTATGCCAGTCAGTGTACAACATCTCCTTGATGAGATCTAGAACCTCTCCCAAAAGCTTTCAGTATCTATAGCTTTTAAGGTTTCAGAAAACCCCTGCAAAGCTATCAAAGTAATACATCTTACCAGCCAGAAATATCGTGCAGTAAAATGAAGGTGAGCAAATTTATAAATGTCATTAGCAGAATGATGCTCTCTCTCTTCAACAGTATACAGTGTTGTTTTCAAAGGACAGCCATCCAAATACCAAAACTGAATTAGCAATAAATGGCTTCTGTTCGGGAATTTCCATACAGAAGTGTAAGCCACTAAAATGAGACCTAAGCTTTCATCTTCCTCTCATGTAGGGCACATGAGATATGATATACTGGGATTTTAAGATTCCCCAGAGCCTCATAATCCCTAAGACATAAGATTCCTATTTTCAGTAAACAATACCTTGGATCAGAGGGCTTGAAAGAGCATATTATCAGGAGAACATGCAGTTTCAAAATTCAAATGAAAATATATGCTCAGTGTTTATAATGTGGGGTTTAGTTCACAGTGTTCCTAATCCTTGAATATTTTTCCCTGTAAACTAGCATAAAACAAAATGTTCTTTAGGATAAGCAAAAATAAAACATATTTGTATAGCATTTCCAAGGAGATAACTGAACCTGGAGCTTTTTCAAGTCAAGGGCAGCAAATGACTTTGCTCCTTTCCCATAGAAGTGCAATGCCAGGCCCTTTTCTAGCTGCAGAGTTGACTGGCTCAGTGGGATACCACCTTAGCTAACAGCAGTGAAGAACGGTGTTTCTGCTCCAGCACGCTCCAGGCTGCCAGCTGGCTCAGAAATCATACACCCACATGCTGAACTGTCCCAGTCAGTGTGTCCCACTGAACACACCTTCACACCTCCCTCACCCCACAAAGAAACCAGCAACCTGCAAAACTTGTTTTGATTTCCAAATCTGTTCATATTTGTTTCTGCAACACTAGAAGCCAAGCCACTGCACAGTTGGTGACTAATAAGAAGGCTGGATCATTTGCTTGCATGCAAAGCTAAATACCTTACCTCATCCATAGCATGGGTTAGAGAGCTTCATCAGCTTCAGCAGTGATTTTCTCTGCTTGATTCTGGCACTGCGCTGCATAACTGCGAAAGGGAGATGAAAACCACTTTCTGCATTATAAGGCTCCCGTTGCACAGGATACCCAGAAAGCAGACTTAGAAGCGTGTACCCTCAGTACAAAAGGCCTTGAGAAAGAAAATACCCAGAAGATGAAGAATTTGAACTATGCAATTCTACATATTTTGAGAAGGAGCAAGGCTAATAACGTGTTATTGTATCAACTCCAACCATCCCATAGTTGCCCTGATTATTAAAGGTTCTATTCAGTTACAATTATTAGTAACTATGTCTTCCAAAAGAAAAAAGACATCTGGCAATATAGGATTACCAGGAAAAGAAGCCAGGCTTCTATCTCTTATTAAATTATTTTATAGGCCAAAGAATCCTAGGGGAACTTCACTGGATACAGTGGCCTTAGCCAGGTTCTGCAAGCAAACCAACCAAGAAACCAGCAGGCAACTATTTACAAGTGCTGTTATCTACAGTCAGCATAGCAGATGCATTTCCACAGATTTCAGGCAGCCTACCAAAGTCTAGCTGATGATGAAGTGCATTAGCAAGTACTATATCCTTATTAGTAGCGAATATTACATCATTAGACAGGTGGGTTTAAACTTGGTTGTTTTGCTTTTTCAAAAGGACAGAGAAGCCAGCCTCTTTTTTAGGGCCGACAAAATACACCAGCTTAACATAGTTCATATTTGATTATTTCATATTAGCTTGCGAGGACTGCAGAACTTCCAGTGTTAACTAGTTGTATGTACCGTAACAAAACTAGCACAACTATGCAGGCCTACAGTATTGCTGGAATTGCAGGTGATCTGACTAGCAGTATTTTGACTACCACATATGTCATGCTGGCCAGTATCAAATGACTCTCACCTTGGGGGAGTGAGATGGATTAAAATCTCATGCTTAACTTTCATCTATTTCCAAAACTGTGTGCTCCTAGAAATGATAATCTTTCTAATAACTTCATTTCATATATCAGCACATTGCATAGTATATTTAGTTCTCAAGCAAGGATAGGAAGTGAAACAGAGTTAGTATCCTAAATGAGATACTATAACCTGAACAAGATTACAGTATCAGGCATTGGTCATAGAACTCTTCTTACTTTGGATATGCAAAACCTGGCCACAATTAGGAACAGCTGCACATCAAGGATCTCACAGTAACAAGACGAGCCTCTACTGCTGTCCTTTAAAACTGGTCTGCCCTGAAGAGCAGCCACATTCATTAAAGGCTTGCACATCCCCCTTACTGGCAGGAGACAAAGATTCAAGGCAATATCTATTTCTTTAATATGGGTCAGGTATTTATTAACAGAAGACAACCACAACAAGAAGCATAAAACTAACATCACATAGAGCTTTCTCGTGCCTCCACACACTTAGTGGCTTTACATGGCTTTGGCTGCAGCCAGCAATACATTGCAGAGCCTGTCACCAATGCAGCAGCTTGATTCAGCTGCACACCCTGCCTGCGAGCAAGAGGCTGCATTATGAGAGAAGGGGCTGATGGTCTCACTTCACCCACAGAAAGCCATCTGCTTTGCAGGGAACTGCATGAAATAGCAGCTGCCAACATCAGCACTCTTTCTCCCCCCTCCCAAAAAAAACACCACAGGTCTCTTGTTGTTATTTTTCCTATTTTCCCCATATGCCACAGAGCGGGCTTGTTTTCCCCACAGCCAGATGAACTCATTTGGACAGGAAAACTAATTCCATCACCACTCTGTACTAATTTCTTCTCTGACTCTAGAGGGGAATGTGTACCTTCCACATAAATAAGTTAAAGGTACCTTTAGTCCAGTTAGACTTGAATTCTTCGACATCACAATTCAATCACAAAGAATTCCACATCACCAGAGTGGGTAAATAAATACTTGAACATTCATAAAAGTGTCCTAGATAGTGTAATGCTTGTATTACCACACAGTCATTGCAGGAAAACCACAAATTAGGTATTCCCTGAGTGGCATGCCATGTGTCCTTCTCCTAGCTAAGTATCTTAATCTTCTCTATTTCATTGCATGCAGACTGAAAATCACGCACAAAAATTAGTAGGTCATAGAAATGAGAAGCTAATTCATGGAAATCCATGTACTGAATGCAGTTCACTTTTCTCCTTTTGGCACATTCTGTATGCAGCACAAGGACAACCTGATTACTAAAAAGAAACAAGATGAACGGATTTAATATATCATAGCTGGAGTTACAGTAAATGTGATGTTAGTAGATAGGAATTGAGTACAGCCAATGACACACTGGGGTATTTTTGCAGACAGGCAGTTGACAGTTCTATTTTTACCACCTTTGGGGGCTACAGTTCAATCAGTGGAGTAGTTCATCTGCATTACCCAGACACGTCTCTGTGACGCCATCCTGGGTAAGCACCACAAAAGACTACTCTGCATCACGTAGGGCTGCAGGCTGCGTGGGTCTCCAAGCAAAGAAAGGCAGAGGAAGACTTCTGCCTGTCAGCAAGAGAAATAAAGAACCACAAGCTGGATTAAGCATCTGGAAAATTACTGCAGCCTCACAGCTTTCGCTGCCTGCTACCAGGGATGAGTCATCACTGGTTGCTGTGGCAACAGCTATTTTCCTCGTGCTGCTGCTGATCAATTCTGGCTATGTGAAGGTCCCCTGAAAACCAGGAGTGGCACAGATAATGCCACAAAGTCACAGAAGCGCCTCTCAAAGAGCATTTGCATTTCGAATGTGTTAGCCTTGGGACTTACAGAAGGAGAAATAAAACATTTGGGGCAGAAGGGCAGAGACAGCAAACACTTGGTTTTATTCAACCTTCCTACCTCTTCCAGACAGGCATGGTTAACAAATAACTATTACCATTTTCATAAATAAAACATAATACCCTGTCCTAGACATTAACCTACAATGCTCATCAATGCCAGATGCTCCATAATTTAAACTCGCTCTATGAAGTGAGACCTGGCACAGCTTAGTGCACAGATCCAGAGCTGGCCGAAGCATTAAGGTTTCTAGGCCCAATCCCTACGCTCCAAATTTGACAAAATAACCCCAGGCAAGTCATCTGATCTGAGAAATATCCTATTTGCTGTCTCTCAAGTGCAAAGACAGCATTCAAGAGAGCTTGAAACTTTATAGCTAAGCAATACTAAAGTTTGCAACAGCCGTCAAAGCGAACCCTTCTCCATCTTTCTGGGGTGAATGGAGTACATGTTAGATTACCTCTGCTGAAACAGGGAAATACGAGTATTTTTCTACTCTGTATATATCATAGAGCTCACTCAATCTTCCAATGAAGTTATTCTGATATCCTTTGTTTTCACCTCTTCTCCATTTTTAATTAACTTATCCCCTGAAGGCAGCTTAAAATGGCTGCTGGTAGGGGCCTGATGATGTTGGGTCAAGGAAGTGAATGGCTCCACCATCCGCTTTTCTGATATTTGCTACAGGAATGTGAAAGCTACAGATAAAGGCAAACTTCCCAGTAAGACAAAAAAAAAAAGGAGGAGACAGCCAGGGCAACATTTCTGCTGCAAGCAAATAGGCAAGGCTAATGCTTGCTATGCTAGGTTAGAATGTTGAACCCCAACTGCTGTGTGCCCAGAACATGGACACACTTGAACTGAGGACATTAGACCTTAGATTCTCCCACACATCTCTCATTTCCATTATCCATTTACAGCAATTGGAGCCTTTAACACTCTTGTGGTGCTACTCTTCAGGACCATTCAGGGACTGAATGGAGAACACTGATGTAGTGGCCTCCCTGCCCAAAAATTCTTTTGACTCTTTTCCCTCTGGGGAAACTGAGACATCACATAGGCATATGCAAAAAGGTTTTCTTCCAAACATGCCACCTGAAGCAAGGACAATTACCTTGTAACCAAAACTTAGATCACAACAGCAATCTGATGGCAATTTGAGGGTAAAATATAAGAGACTTTCTCTCTCTCACCTCTTTTTTTTTTTTTAGTTGTTTTGGTTTGGTTTTGAAGCATACCTACCTTTTCAGCAGGAGGCAGTTTGCTTTAGTTTACTTTCTAGACTGGCCTTAATCTTCAAGAAGCAGCTTAGATACAATGTTTAGGCATTGTGGTGTTCTTTTCTCCTGTGCACTTGTTTTTGGGAACAGTTGGGTATTCTTTCAATTTCTGTTCTTTATATGTAGAGATCAGATCGCTGTGTAAGAATGAGACATGTTTAAAATTGTTTTAAAAGCTATGGCTTCTCTGCACAAACCCAATCTTTGCTATCATCTTTAAAAAGCGTGGTTTGACCAGGTTGATCACAGCTTGCTTGCTGGCCATTCCCTGACCATTGCAACTCACAGGAACAACACGGCTTCTTTCCTTCTCCAGCATTGTGCAGTAATCAGATTATGAAAACTAGTCACGCAGAGCAGCAAGATAAGAAACAGTGACAGGAAGGATTAAAATTTCTGTATTCCCACCATGAATATGCTTTCAGCAAAGCATTCCAGCCTGTTTTGTACCCCAGCTCAGTGACAGAACAAAAACCAACCAATCCGCTCTGAGGTCTCCTACCAGCGGAGCATAAGAAAGCTACTTTCACAACAAGGGCTGGGCCATGGCTCTTTACAACTGCATGTCCTACAGAGCTCAGAAGTCACAAAAGGTGAAAAATGTACCTGAAGGGTCCTGTCAGCAAAAGGCAAGAGAGTACCTACAGATCTGGGAGGAAAAACATGTGAAAATATGTCTGTGGTAGGGGAAAGGCTGAGTATTCCTAAACGAGAGCAGTCATCGGAAAGTGAAAACTGCAGCAGACCATTCAGACACCTGGTAAGAGGGTTATTAGAAATAAGAAGAGTGTTCTTGCAAAGTCTGTAGTAGTTACCTTAGAATAAGGGAGTAGAAAGTTCCTTGTTGTGTGGTTGCCCACCATGAAGGAGTGCACTGTCCTGCACATGGAGACCCATCAGCAACAATGGATATCTATAATGTTGGCCATGCCCTTCACCTCCAATTTAGGAAATGTTAGGGACCTTCAGAGCCACCTGCTAAGCTCATAATACAGGGACAGGGTAGCCATGTGGAGAAGTCTGTAACTCTAGAGTATCTCAGCCAATGGTGATACAGAGAGGGACCCGTGCTTCAGACAGAGGGGATAAAAGAGGGTGTGACTTCTGAGACTCCACTGTGAGGGCCAGTGAAACCTCCCTTTTATTCAAATAGAAGTTTTGAATTTTTTTGTTAGCTCCTCTGTCTCCCAACTATTTATGTGGCCTTGAATATTTATTGGAATAAATGTTGGAATATTTATTGGAATAGAGTCAAGGCAAAAAAACCAAACAGAAGTGAGCAGGAAAGCCTTACAAAACATAAAACATAGTTTAGTCTTTCATGTGAAGCACATTGGCATAAACAGCTGAAGAGATGACATGAGCTTCTGAGCTTTCTGGATCTCATATGAAGGACTGGACTATTTTGCTGACCATACACAGCATAAGTTTGAAAGGTCACATTAGATCAAACTCAAAAGTATGATAGTTACCAGGCTCCCCTACAAAGGAGGGGTTTCTAACAGAACTACACTGCGATGGTTTTAATATTACTTGTGAACATGAACTCAGTCTTCAGTACATACACCTTTTTCTGGTGTCATTTACATTGCTTTCAACATCCACTCAGGGAATTACAGTAGGACCAGTACAAATTCTAACATTCTAATTAGAGAGCTACTGTCTTGTTAGGAAGTAAAAAGCTGAAAATCTGTCAGAAGCAAGAAGGAGTTACTGATGAGGATCAGGAAAACACTCTGAGAATAGGTTTCTCTAGACCAAGTGCCTACTCAGGCACTACAGTTATTCCCATGGGATTGAAAAAAATACACTCAGCCATATCTTTATTGCTTTAAAATAGTAAAAAGACATCCTAGGAGGAAATGAACCAAAATCTTCACTGAACTTATAAGCAATACTCAGAATTTGGGACCTTGATTGTTCACACAGGCTAGTGCCAAGTGGGGGCTTATGGGAGGCTAGTGTGAAAGAAATTTCAGGAGATTCCTAGTCCAATCTTCTGCTCTCTTGTTTCAATGTACTTGGACATAAAATGCCTCCTAGTAAAACTGAACAACAAAACTAACAACAAAAAACCACACAAAACCAAAACAAATGCACAAACTCCCCCCCTCAAAAAAATGAAACTGGAAAAACCCAAACAGCTAAATTAAATGGATGCCATTTACCCAAGACTCTGCATGAAATCTTTCCTAAGAAGAACAGTAATTCTCAAGGACATATGGCCTCCTCGCCACAGGCCTTCCAACAGGTGCAAAAGGAAGATAATGTGAAACTAGCTAGCTAGCAGCAAATTGAGTTTGTTCTGAAGTATTCTCTTCCAGGATTGGAGGGAGGAAGGGGAAGAGGAGGCAGGAGTATGGAACTTTACAGTCATACTAGAACAAATTCTACTTGTCAACAATACTTTCTTATTTGTGGTAAGAGATCAAGGGAGGACAAAGTAAATGCTGGCTCACTTCCTGAATTCATCAGGCATTTTGCCCTTCACCTAAATTTCATTTCGTGGTTTAAACTCCCTTAACACGTTGACAGATAATTCCAGGCGTGAGGGCAGAACTGAAAGAAGAAGGGAAAGCTGAAGTCTCAAAGACTGGGTCTTACACACTCCTGCACAGGAACAGGATTTCAGTAGCGAGAAGCTTTCCTTATCTTGGCATACCTTACTGATTTCTAGATGGAAGCTGAATCCTTTCACCTCAGATGATCAAAGTGAGGAGAAATAATCCAGCTTCCTGCAGCATAGGTGAAAAAGCATTATTAGCTCCTTTCACTCAATCCACAACAGCATGAGAAGACAACCCATCAGCTAATGCTTACCTTTGATGGTAGCCACAAACTTATTACAACAGGTTGTCTGACCTGGTCAGAGTTCAAAAGGTTTTCCAGAACAGGGAGGCTGCATCACAGATTCAAAGGAAAGGTAATGCCCACCTCCCCTGATCATTCCAGAGCATTTGGCTCAAATATGGAGTGAATCAATTTCACAACTGTGCTGTGAGATCACATGCTGACCAAAATGCATCTCCAAAACGTATGTATTCATCAATAATGTTCATGCTCTGCAGGCTTACACTGCCCACATTTGCAAAGAATCACCACTAGCAGTCAATTCTCAGACACCAAATCACTATGAGACAATTCAATTATCGCAGTTATTTTACACCGTTGGCAGACAAGCATTTTACTGCATCATTGAAAACAGATAGGAACACTGCTTTGCTATTGAAAAAAAGAGAAGTTGGGTTAAGTTTGGGACATGTATCAGAAGGAGATATGGGGTGGGGAAGAGAAATTCTTCAGGCAAAAGCTGCTCGTCCCAAGAATTCACAGAAGATCAACAATTCATAAAAATAGAATAAGGTCCATTGTCCTACAGTAATTACCATATCTGGAACTTCTAAAAGCCCTGTAGCAATTCATCAGGCAAAACATGGCCATTTAAGGTGCATTAATGTGTATGCACAGTATAAGAAGGGTAAATACCTTAAGACATCGTCAAGAAGTCCAGAAGAAATTAACGTGTTATATTAACAAAACATACTTTGTGAGAAAGGATGAAGTAGCAGTGAGAAGATCAGCTATTAAAAGAAAAACTTTAAAATCCAGTTTATAATCCTTGAAATCAAAAGCTATCACCAGGGAAAAAAAAAGACTTCATATAAGCCACAGCATATATGATATCATTTTGAAAATAGGAAATATTTTAGAAAGTAGACCTCTCATGCTCCAGAGCTGCTATATGAACAGAAGTAACAAACATGTTTTTATACAAAAAGGGAAAAAACATACCCAGAGAAAGAAAAAAACAAACACCTTTATCATCCTAGGATGATGACGTAGGGGCAGGGAGTCAGTGCGTACACAGCAGAAAGTAAAACTGAATGTAAATACAATTAAGTTATTCTGACTGATTTGATAATGAACACCAAAACACAAACATGGTATACAGGCCATTTGAATCATGCATTCTGTTCTTCCAGTTCCGAGAGAATATAAATACATGCAAGATGAAAACTTATTTCCAGATGACCTGTACATATAGACCAAGCAGTTTTTAAAAAGCATATCTGGGAAAAGAAATGAAGATATTTACATTCCTTAGCAATGCTTCCACTTGCTATCTTTCATTAACTTCAAACTTGGCTAAAACCATCCTGAAGACATTGAAAACTTGGCTTCAGTATGGACAGAGGCAGTGTAGATTTCCCACAGTGTCTGGCTAGTCATCATTGCAAGGAGGATTTTGTATACACCTGAAGTATGCCACTTTCTCATATCAGCCCTTGGACTTTTTCCAAAGACTATCCATGATAAGGCAAAGCAAAACTTGTGGACTTCATCCACTATTGTACTTGCATACCCACACTTTCTCTGGTTCTGAGGAGTCAAAACCCCCTAAACACAGTATCCACTCAAGCAATCTTCACAGCCTTTTGGGCAAGGACTGAATATTTTTGCTTAACACACCTCAAGTGGTCAATCCCATTTTGCAGTTGTCCATCACCAACACAGCTCCCAGTTTAATAATTTCAGATGTTAGCATCTAGCAGTGAAAACTCAGCCCAGGGACAGTGCTGGTGTTACCATAGCAACAATTATTTACGAACTTGCTCCCTCTTGGCTGCCAAGGACCATTTTGAGAGCCTCTGCTTCCCTTCAGTTCACAAAGTGTGGGGACATATACAGCTGCCTTAGAAACTAATAATCTAAATTGACATTAAGAGTGAAAAAAACCTCAAGCAAAACCCACTAACTTGAAAATTGTTTGCAAATGTGAGGATGAGTCCATTTCCATCAAGGTCTGTATCTATGGACATGAACCAGAAAGGATGAAAGCAGTGATGAGACTTTTTTTTAAAAATAACTGAAAGCTAAGCAAGCCTAAGGAGACAGCACAGGTATTACATACTCAGCTCATCTACATCAGATCTGCAAAGCAGAACTGCATGTATATCAGACATCAAGGCAATACTACTGGCCACAACATTCCCCTTCAAAGTAGCAAGGACTTTGACATGCACTAACCAGAAGCCTTTCCTTACATGCTTTTTTCCTTTGCTGCTTCTTGAGCAATCCAACAAAAAGGGAAGACACGGAGGAAAGCAAAACTACTGTGAAAACTCAGGGCATGAGGCAAGATCACAGCCCTCTCTCCTCTAAAGTATTTCATGAACTGGTCAGGAATACCAGAATACAGGAAGTAGGGCTTCCTGTAGGGTTGATGTTTTTCAGTTTGGGGCTGAGGAGGCGGGAGTCCCCACTGCAGACCACAACAGATAAAAGATTTCAAGCTAGGGAAGGGCTGGTCACACTTAGGGATGATTCATCTTTCCAGATGAGATATTGATATGGTTCTCTTTGTGGCTGATAGCCTGTAAATTGCTTTGGGATGCTCCAATATTAAATACTGTAGTATAAATTCTAATAACTGTGTTGATTTATGTACTACAGCACAGAAACCAGCTCTTTCCTGAGGGACTCTTAAAAAAAACCCCAAAGTAAACCACATTACCACTCAAGAAAACACCCCCTCCCCCCAAAAAAATATTCCACAAAAAGTCTTATAAAAAGGAAGCAGTTCTCCAGTCTATTAGCAGACAATTCATGATACTCTACCTTTCTTTCATTTTCTGTGCCTTTATCCAGGACATCTGTATACCCTAGTGCTTGCTATTTTTAGTGACTGCTCAGGAACAAGTCTATCCAAATAGAATACATTATCTCATCATTAAAACATGTCACTTTATAAAAACAAATTTCCTGGGACTGTATAAATTATGCCCTCAACCGGCATGCCAAGCCTGTTGTGCTGATGATTTTGTGTTAGTCTGTTAACTGCTTGATGTTAAGGTGAGTGTTGCCAGCACAGCTGACCCAGTCCTAGGATCTGGAATGAAAGTTGTTTAAAAGGCAGAAGCAGATGCAGGCTCAGTTTTATAACCAGCTCTCTGAATAACAGGGTGTAGTAGCTTACCTGTAGGCCTACCATAGCACACCTCTGAAACACCAACTCTTAAATCCGTCTCTTAAATATGCATCGTTGTCTAACAAGAAAAGAAGACCTTTGCAAGTCTATAATCCCATTTCCAGTAGCCACTTAGAGTAACCACTGAACAAACCTATAGGTGACCTACCAGGAACTGCCAACAACCCAAACAGAACACAAAACAAAAACTTTTAGGGCATTGCTTTTAATTATATTTCAATAAATAGCAGTAATTTTTCACTGTTCATCATTAGCACATCATTTACAGCATTCACCCAAACCCGACCCCAGTCCCATCTCTTCCAGGGCAAAAAGTCAAACCAGTTATGCCCTCTTCACACAGTAGTGAGTCCATTCTTTTGACTGGTCCTGTTGCCTACTTCTATATTTCCTCTAGCTCTTTTATAAGTTTTTTGACAGTTATTAGAATTGGCTATGGTATTTAAGACATAATGTACACAATTGACTTATACAGCAGCTGATGTTTGATTTTCTGTATCTTTCCCTGCAATTCTTCATTTGAACTTCTGTGTTCTAACCAGACAGTCTATGAAATATGCACAGTGACCTAAAAGGCTTTCCTAAATGGTAGCAAATTACAGTCCATTTGTCTATATATCCAAATATCTGTATATATTTTCTACCAAGAGATACTCAATTTCACACTTATCAGTTTCCATGTGTAATATTATCATCTGTAACAGGTGCAGGTCAGCAGTGCAGACAGATACTTCTGTAGGAACTTGATCAAGACTCAGAGCATTCATCGCATCAGCTAACAGAGCACAGTCAGAAATTGATGTCATATTTTAGCCTGGCTGGACAGTGTACAACCTGCTGAACTCACATTTTATTCATTCCATCTCACTTATTTCTTCGGTATGGACAGTGTGGTTTAGGTAATATTTTTGCCACAGGAGTGCACAGCAGAGTGTTTTGTACCCCTTCATTCTCCCACTTCAGGTGCATGCAAGGAAAAGCAAGATTAAAAATAAATATAAAAAAATAACTTATCCACTTCCCAACTCCAAAATGCTCAGTGAAGGCTGACAGTTATATTTGTTCTATTCCATTGCACTTAAGCATGTTTAAATCCTTAGAGGAAAAAGTATGATAGATGTCACAGAAGTCTGAATTTAAATCATGTACTACAGTTATGAAGCTCCCCACCCCCAGTAGTAAGCTGAAAGCATACACACAGATGCTTACAACAGGAGCCAACCACAGCTTTCAAATCCACTGAAAATCCTCACAAAACTGTTTTTCTTGCATCCTTCTAGCTCTGTCACCAACAAGATCTTTCCGTCCCATGCAAGTCATTAAATAGCCATCTAACACCATCTGCTGGATTAGAAAGAAAAAAATTATACTGGCATCTCACTGCCAGGAAGAAAGGAATTAAAAATCACCTCAAACATTAAAGTGTATGTGGCTTGAAACTGACTTGGTCCTGCCCCCTCATCCACACCTTATTTCTTTTCGTTCCTCTTTCCAAAAGCAGGTCTGGGATGCTGGCACTAACAGACCATCACAAAGTGCCCCACTCTAGATGGGGCAGGTTTTACAAGGGGCTGTTGCCATGCAATTACACTTCCAGACCACTGATCTATAGACCAGTGATTTACTCCTTCCTGATTAAATACAAAGAAAATAACAACGGGAAAAAATAATAGCTACCCTGAAAACAAGGCTTCTGCAAAGACAGGATAGAATTCTGCAGGAAATGAGTTGGCTTTCTGTTGAAAATCCAGGACCTCAGCATGAGTCAGAAGCTGGGGATGTGGAGCCTGTGCAGTGAGATGAAAGAGCCATTACACATTCAGACACTGTCTCAGACATCAGCCCTTAGTTTTTAACATCCTGTACAAAGGCCAAAGTACCAGTTATCTCACCACCATGCAAACATGTACCTTTTGAGGACTGGCAGGGATATTTTTAGCATCCAATTAGGCAGCTGCCACTGCTGTCAGATGCAAGATGATAGCTTTTAATTAGTTATTTATGGCAGGAGGCTGCACTCTCTTGTTTCTTCAGGTCAAATTTATTTCACACATCACCTGGTTCTTTACAACATATGACGCAGGGGTTAAGCTCTCTCTTTCACCAAGGTGAAACAGAGGCCTGGCTGAAATTACATCGGATATAAAGCACACTGTGGAAGTTGTGTTTCCTAATTCCCACTCCTTTTCTTTCCTCTGTTTTTCTATTTCTATACTGAAATAAGGATGAATCACATGTCCAACAGTTAGACTTAAGATTTCATGTAAATTCCTAATGTAGTCAGCCAGACATTGTGTGAAAGGATTCCTATTGCACACCTAACAAGTCAGTGCAAGCACTACCAGGATTTTACTCTAGCTAACAGTGCACCTCCTCCCTTATTCAAAGTCTTCTTCTGTTCCAGCTTTTTTGGAAGCACCAACAACAACTTAGCAAAGCAAATCTCACAACAGTAAGCAGGCTGGTTCAGATAGTGCTGTAAAAGCTACATGGAGTCCTGAATCATAGGATCCCCTTGGCAATAAGGGGAAATAAAAGTCATTCATCATGCATCAGTACTGCCCAAAATAGAAACTTACCTTCTCTGAAAGAGGCAAATATGATCATAGGGTGAATTTGTTGAAATATTTCCAGAAGAAAGAGGGCAGTTTCTGTGGCATTACACAAGACACCAGTAACAGTACTTCTGAAATACTGCAGAGAGCTCTGCACACCAAGTTCAGGATGGATAAATTTCAACTGAGTCAGCACAGAAAGGGGCTCTAGGATGAACACAGCAACAGAAAATCAAAATACATCCCATGGGGCCAGCAGAGAGGGCATGAAATAGAAATAAACCTTGGCTTGGTTAGCCAGCAAAATTTAGGGTGGGATTGCAGTTACAAAACATGCTTAATCTGACCTAACAGCAGCTGCCCCTCAGAAGGGGAGCCCTCTTGCCTCAGTCTCACTGCCTCCCTTGCACTGACAGATCACTTGTCTGTACAGCTCACTCTGCTGCTGTGGCATGGCAAGGTTGGGCAAAGGAAGCAGCAGGAATGTGCAGCTGAGGAAAAAGCAGAAAAAGCCAACATTTCCTCCTTCAGCAGAGGAATGATCAAATGAGACAATACAAACCCGTCTTAAGGGGGCAATTTATGGAGTACTGACAAGCACAGCAGTTCCAAAAAAAAAAAACAAACCAAACACAACTGCCACAAACAAAAAAAAAAATCACAAACAAAACAAACAAACCCACAACAACACAGAAACTCCAAAACCACACCAAAAAGAAATTGAAGGAGAAATTAATCATTTCAGCTAAGGGATAGCACAGTCCAAGAACTAATGTTTGTAAATTAACCATAAACATATTTAGGTTGGAAATAAGCTTTCTAAATGTCAGCCTTCTCCATGGGCCACTGCATCTTAAGTCTCAATTAATCTTCCAAGAAATCTCAATTAGTTTATAAAAGAAACGTTTCCCTTCTAGCAGGGGAATAGAGAATGTTTCTGGGGCCCCCTACCCATTCTATGTCCCTAGGCTGACCATTTACATACACTAACCCTTCTAACAGAGAAATTATTGAACACATTTAAAGGCTCCAGAAACTAGATTTCTTGCTATAAGCAACAACAACAACAAAAAAGACACAAAGTAAATAAAAAACACTGCTCAAAGTGAGTTCAACCAAAGATTTTAATAAATCTGGACAAGACACTTTATTGCAAGCTGACAGAATTGATTCAAACTCATGTGCCCCCTTTGGACATTTGACTTTTCAGGGCAAAATTGGCTCAATTGACCAACATATGTTACAGAAATTGTTTGGGGTTTTTTTTTGCCTGGGTATTTGCTCATGTATAGAGGAATTTCTAGTAGACAGCAAGGACCTGAGGACATGCAAACACATCAGATAGAGAACACATCCAGTTTCCTGTCTGCCAGCTCCTTTTTATGGGCAGGGTTACAAATACAGATTATCCACAAGCACACAGCTTGTCCTAGGGCTAAAACTGATTGGTCTGGAGACTTAAGGGTTTCAAAGGAAAATGCTCAGCTGGTGAAACCCATTTCACAGCACAACAGAATTTCACAGTACCTGAAAGCTTGCCCCAGAACAACTTGGTTCCCTGATCCCCACTAGAGTCTGCTCAACCTTCGGTCTGCTGAGTTACACAGTTCCCTCATACAGAGCAGGGCTTCCCACTCACAAGAAATGCAGAATTTTAAAAAAATTTGTTTTGTTTGTTGATTTGGATTTTTGTGGAGTTTTTTTGGAGGATTTTTGTGATGGTGATTGGTTGGGTTATTTTTCAAACCAAGCAGTAGCTTCATAGAAAACATCTTGCTGAAAAATTTATTACATAATTTTTAAACTGTTTTTACTGACTTTGCTGGGAGAAAGAGTAAGCCTTATGCAAAAGTACTTTCAGATATGCATATATGCTTCAGTCTCTTTCAAGTTTGCTCCCCTAAGATTTCTAAAACACAGTTGTCAAAAAACTTAAAATCCACAGATTTTTGTCCTTCTTAATTAGAGTGTGTAATTACCCAGAAAAACAACACACTCGTTAGAGGTACAATCCTACTTTATTCTTACCAGATCATAAAGTTCCAGCAGACTTAACATTTGTTTATGTATCTCCTGCCCCAAAAGAACGATCTGGAAGTCTCCATATCCAAAAGAGAGAGAACACAAGACATAAATCTTGAGAGAAATGATAGCAAACACTTCCATTCAAGGAGTTCAGTACTCTCAAAATGAGTTTCTATTGTTTCTTTTGAAGCCACAAAAATTCTGAGTTTCAAAGTTAAAGTCAGTCTAAGCTGAAATAAAGTATTCAGAATGGTGGCTGAATAATACTAAGCAACACTTTTCAAAACAATTAAAAACAATCAAGGAAAACAGGCCTTTCCCAAAAGGAAAATTTAGATTTTTACAAAATTAGCAACAATATATATTGACAATGAAAACCTTAACTTCTTTGCATGTATACACACCTTTTTACATATTATCAGTAAATGCAAATTTAAGATACTGCAGTTATTTACTATTACACTTATGACCAGAAGTCCCCCTGTTCTCCCAAAAAAGCCATTGAGAAATCAAAGACTGCCCTTTTCAGAAGGGTTCACAGCCTGAACATGTGGAGGCAAAACACAGGCATTAAATAGGTTTACCTTTCTTTCTCCTATGCTCCCCTGGAGTCCTGCCACTGAGCACACCAACACTCTACAAGCGAGGAACACCTCTTCACCAAGCAAAGTATAGATTTGGACAGTGTAGCACCTCTTTCTAAGAATGATCCTCTCTTAAAAGTTTGAGCTGCATCTACCACACAAGCCTTCAGCTAGCACCCCGTGATTAGGGACATTTTAAGTGTGTCACTCTTGTGCAGGTCCAAGCATCGTACATACCCCTAACAGAGATAAAGCCACAGACATTTGGAACTGGTCAGAACAGCATCAAGACTGCCCTGTTGGGCTCCTCATTCACCCATGGGGATTACATAAAAGTGAAACAGAAAATAAACTGTTACCAACCTGCCAGGAGCAGGAAAAGACGTGGAGATAAGGGCTGCCACAGGGCAGGCAGGACTCCCAGCAGCAGGGCACAAACCCACTGCAGCTAAGCCCAGCAAGCACATCAGGGCTGTGATATAAACACATCCTACCAGCCACCCAGTAAGGATCAGGCAAGGCACCAGGTCCAGGAAAGCCAAACACCAACTCAGGAAAAGAGGCAGAGCTCACACTCTCCAAAATCACCCAAGCAGGAACACGTATCCTCAGATTGAGCTTAAATAGAGCTCCTGGGCCCTTGAACAGGGGTGTGGGTGGAGGCCCCAGGTGAGGCTGGTCAGGACAACTAAAGCTTATTAATGAACCCAGGGCTCTGACATAAACCAAAGGTTACAGCATGTTTTTGTGGTTTAAATAGGGTATGTCGTTAACATCTCATCACCAGAAAGCTACAGGTTTGTATTTTGTTTCTACTACATCCTCTCTGAAAAGCAATCTAGCTACTGTAATAGAAAATAAAAGAGGTATAGGCTGTAGCAGCCAGCAGGCACCCTGTGTCTATGGAATTTGACTGTTTGCTCCTTTGCCAGGAGTGATGCTACAGCTGTGGAGATTGTAGTGATGTGGGGATATAGGCTCCAGTCTCACCTGTTCTCACAGCGTTTGGTGCTCCTAGGTGAGATCCTATGCAATCTTTAAAGCCCACGATTCTGTACTGGTCCAGATCTACATCTGACCTGGATTTCAGGTTTGTCATAAAAGTAAAGGTGAGGTAAATTATGTGGGAGATTCTCTGATTTTTCTCAGACCAACACAGAAATAGAGAAGACAGTTTTACCTTTTTCACTGCGAAGGTACAGCCTGGCAAACATATTTCTAAAACGTTTTCTGTGGCATCATCCACCACAGCTGACTACTTGAATAGACTGCTTCTTTCTAGTAGTCAAGTTGTGTTTTGGGAACACTAACATCTTTTTCAGACCTTGGCTCACAGGTTTTACAGTGCCAGGAACACAGTGCTGCTGACTCTGACTCCACTGGTGATACACATATAAACTCAAGGATCTGTAATTTTTACACATAAGGGTACACCAAAAGACCCCAGCAAGACAAGGCCTCATCTTCCCAATGCTGTATATACGTGCAGTAAGAGGAGCTCCTACCCCACAGATCTTCCACTACAGAGGTTGAGAGGAAGGCAAAATACCCAGTTTTCAGTTAAGAAACTGAGATATTTGATGCAACACTGCCCCTGAGACCAAAAAAAAAGATGCTCACGAGGCTGCAAGTCATTTAAGCAAGGTCCTACAGAAAGTCTATGAAAACCACAGGTGTTCAGTCCAGATAATTCACATCCTCTCCTAATTCCATCAGTTCTTCTTTTAAAGACTGAGTACATCCTTTAACACACCATAAAAATAATTCATAATTTATGGTTTGAAAACTTCTTAAAATGAGATGCTTTCAAATCATATAGTAAGCATTAGCATCTCTGTGGTAAGCACTGTTATTTATTGCTGCTGCAGGCCTAGCAGACTATGACACAATAGCTACAGCCATTAGGTCGAAACAGTGGTTTTGTACCAGTTATATTTAGAATTATTATTTATACAAAAGCAAATTTCTTCTTACCCTGCAAACTGCATGGCTTTTCAGACTCAAAGAATGATCCATGTTTTGCAAGAATAGTTCATGTCTGTAATGAACAAAAATTAGTTGATACTCCAGAAACGTGGGATGCAAAAAAAAAAAAAAATTGAATCCAGATGATAGTCCAGGGTGCTTTAATGGAACTGTTCCACTACTGTAATGAGTCCATAATGAGAAAGCAAGAGTTAAGCAGGAGGAAAGCAAGGATGAACAAACACACATTATAGCCAGATCTCCCTCAACTGCAATATACAACTGTTCTCCTAGAGAATACTATGTACTAACATCAGCTGATTTTAGAAGGACAGCTTGAAAAACAGAAGATTAAAGCCAGAGCTTAAAAAGAATATGGCATACAGTGTTCCCTGTGAGCTCTCTGACAGGAAAACAGGAGGATGCATGGTTTGCCAGCAGTACTGCTGACTTCCAGAATTCCCTCAGTGTTATGGCTGAGGTAATTTGTGTGAGTATAAAACTGAGACAAGCAAAACAGTACAGAGTGACTCACAGAGAGGAGGAAAAAGTAAGATCCTGCCAGTGGTCATAGTAGAGTTTCACTACGAAGCACCCTTCTGCCTCAGTCGGTGCTGAACCAATGCCCCAAGTGAGTACAGAAGGCACTGCAGAGGTTTTTTAGCATAAACAGCCTTTACAGATGTGTCCTTGCCTAGGAAGTGTTTTGGGAACCAGGCAGTGGCATTTTGATTTGTTCTTTTCACTACAAACTTGGCTGAACCGTGCCACTCAGTAGGGCATTTATCCTGTGCCTTGTCAAACACTCAGCCTTCTGAAAATGCCAGTGGTTTTTTGTATCGGTACACGCTAGGAAAAACCAGGCAGGTTTTTTCACAGCAGGCAGAACATCCTCACTGAGCAATCCCCAAAGCACCTGACAACTTGTAAGCCTGAGTGCTCTTGATGATCTGAGAATCTAGAAGCAGCTCTGCCACGTCTGCTCTGACAGATGAAGCGGACAGATCAGCAGGAGCAATGGCCATCCACACAGCATCTGGCGTAAGCTCAGAAAGAGGATTTCCAGGGGAAGGCAAGTTACAGCCTACTCACAGAGAAGCACAGGGCAGGACAAGGGTATCAAGAGGGAAAGATCACGTCTGAGGAGGTCATCTGCTGTTTGTTCTCTGCTGGCAACAGAGCCACAGATGTCTGTGTTGATGGGCACTCCGGGCTAGCTCACCAAGAAACACCTGAGCTGGTGCATTGATGCAGGGTGATTCAGGATGCTGATGAGCAAGCATCAGCTTTTCTTCTTAAAATGGGAGCTATCTGCGGAGTTGTGGGCTGCCCTCTGGAAGGAAAACTTCCCTACACTTCCTTGGGCATAGCCAGAGGTGCTTTCTTGCCTCCCTGGGATACCCCTGCCCAAGTGCTAGGAAAAAGCCTGAGATAAAAGGCACCTGCCTCAACCCGCGGGAGTGGCAGCCGGGCAGCGCCGGGAAAGGGTGGGAAAGCTGAGGAGAGGCCCTGATTGAAGAGCAGCTGAAGCCAACAGAAAGGATTAAAGGACAGCTGCTGCCCAGGACAAGGTCTCACCATCCCTCCTTGCTCAGCACTGCTCTCAGAAACAGGGACACTGAGGGCCAATTACAGGAGTACAAATTGAGGCATCAGAGGCAATCAAGTGGTCCTAAAGTTGTTTTCTTGGTTTGGTTGATTGAGGGGATTTTTTACCCTTTAGATCTTCACCTTTGTTAACCACTTCCCCCCATTTCTTTTTTAATAGAGTTAAATGGGTGTCACGCAAACCATCATGTAACCTCACATTTAGTACCTGGGTACAGTGCTAAAGCCCTGGAGAAATTGAAAACAAATGACTCTTCCCTCTAATCACATGGGGATTCGTATGGAGCTGTGTCCCTAGGCTCTTGCCCTTTACCTGTCCAGGTGAGAGGCCTGAGGAGTACCACCCGTGTACCCAGCATTGCTTCTGTCAGGACAAAAACCTACTGCATAGTCTCTGTGATCTCAAGTTAAGAAATAAGATCTATCATTAATACCAGGTAGTATGTCTACTCTAGAGACCTCAAAGGAGCTATTCCAGTCTTAGTGTATTTCCTTTCCACAAAGTCAAGAAGTGTCTCTCTCAAAATATGTAAAAACTGGGAAAGGAGGTTGTTTGCTCTCTTCTCTTGCTGCTATTTCAGTTCCTGCTTACAGCAACCACTGAAATATTCATTCAGAAATTATTATTGTGTTTTATAATGGCAGGCAGAAATCTGCTAGGAAACAAGTGCACTATAGGTACCAAACCAAATCCACAATAATGTCTTACAGGGAGTGGAACAGTTTTATATGTAATTTAAGGGAATCTGTGTCCCACAGGAGAACAGCCTGTTACTGCACTGCAGGGAAGTCCACTGTGCTGGGAAAGGAGATCTGCACAGTTAAAACTGCAGTTTTTTCTTGTGAACAAATACCAACAGCTTTTTCCAATGCTTACGTTACTTAGAAGTAATCTGTCCAAGCCAGATACCAATTCTCAATTCCTTTACCAAAGTGGCAAAATCATAGAATAGAATCACAGAAGATCTCAAATTAGAAGGGACCTATAAGGATCGAGTCCAACTCCCTGCTCCTCCCAGGACTCCCCAACACTAAACTCAAGATCAGCATACTCCTTGCTGAGGGATTTTGGGCTAAAGATGATAGTTTGTATGGAGACAGGGTCAAGAGTAGCAAGCAAGAGCCAAGGGTGTTTTTATCCCTCCATGTCATTTCTTAGGCTTGGGCTACATCAGATTGTCTGCAGTGACAAAAACTTAGCTTGTTTCTTAAATCTCAGAACTTTTCACCTCCTGTGATCTGAGTCATAGTTGTTCTTACAGTGATAACATTGAAAAGTTACTTTGCCGTTTCACTTTGATACTTTTTTTGTCCTTTCAACCCTATGGGACTACCAGGAAAGCTAATTATATTTTTTCCTAGATTGTTTATTTGTGAAATAAAAATGCGATTTGTGTAATGCCGTGTAATCACTCTTGTGCTACTGTAATGTAGTGTACGGAATAACTAAGAAATTATCCAACTCATTAATCATAAAGGAAGATAGCAAGTCCCGGAACATAGAGGAGTCATCCACTTGCCTTATTTTTAGCATTTATAGCCATCTTACATAGACTCTGTGTGTGGTGTGTCTGTGGGGAGCTGAACAGCCAGAAGAGGGTAGCATAAGTTAGTTAATAAACCTCATCTGTAAAGAAGAGCTATTTTTTGAGACAAACACCTACTTAAATTTCTGGCTGCAAGATAGAGAAATGTAACATTGAGAAACCCATCACCAAGCTTTAGTCAGTACGTGGGAGGGAAGATTTACAGTCAGAACTGACAAGGAATAGACTGATAGCAGGACACAGAGCTTTTTGCACTCTATTAGCTCCTGTTTGACCAATGCCCCTATTAATAAAAATGCACATCCAAAGCATATTCATTACTTTGATTTTAGGGGATGGCAGCACAAGTCGGCAAAACTAACAGTGTTACAAGTGCGTCCTGGCACATTGTCTTGACTGCAGTGAATCTGAAAAGCCAGATAGGGAAGTTATGAAAATGCATAACACTGAAAGCAACTTAAAGAGATGGTTCAGAGACAGGTAATTGAATATGAAACAGGAGCTTGCTGAGTTCCCCAGATAGATGCACATTTGATGACCTGAATGAAAAGGCTCCTTTTGTTGCTGCCTCTAGTATCTACCCAAAATACAATGCTGCTCCCAGAGCCTGTATGTAATAAATAAGAATTCACAAAGGGAATGTAATGTTGCTGTACCTAGCAGAAGCAGAAACACCACTGCAGAGACACCAGCTTCCAGGAGCTTTGGAAAAAACCTCTTCCACACCTGTGCTAAGGACTGTCCCCTATCAATGCTCGTGGCTGTAAACAGAAATGAGTTGCTGCTGGACATTTCATTACACAAAGACATATCTACATGAGCTAGCTTGCAATTTTTTCTTTACAAGAGATCAAACAGCAGCAGTCTTCTCTGAGAAGCTGATAGGGCTTGCCTGAGGAGATACCTGAAAGGACAAGGAAGACTGGGGGGGGATAACTGTTCTTATTTGCATGACAGCAGAGGTTAGAAATCCCAGACAGGGTCAGGCCTCCACTATGCTAGATGTTGTAAACTCACACAGGATACGAAAAGCTGTAGTCTGAAAAAGGAAGCTGAAGCAGATAAAAGGTGAGAGGAGAAACAGATACAAAGACATGAAATACCCAAGAGCTGTACAGCCAGTAACTGGATAAGGAACAGAAAATTCCTGTTCTGTCAACTTGCTTCTAGCAGAGCTGCTTTAAATAGCTCAGAGGTTAGGTGAAAAAGATTGTATGTATGTTCACACTTTGGAAAAACACTGAGGGGATAATACACCATTTATTCATATTTTATTTGTACTCCATATCTGAAGCAGAGTGGAAATGCAAGCAGAATATTTTTTCAATAATTCATCTCCCCCCACCCTTTCAAAAATAATACATATTGGAAACACTGGAACTTTCCATTTCAAAGACTGTTACATCAGATTCTAAATGCTAAACTAGCTGCCCTTCACCCTGCTGCTACAATGCAGCCACTTTCTCAGCTTGAGTATGTCCACTATCCCTATAGCACAAAAACAGCAAATAGCAGCTGAGAAGGTAAGGGGGCAGAGAACACTGTATGCAGGTGGCATTAGGATGTCAGACTAATTTCACCCCTTGAAGGGCTTAGTTTCAGGTATTGTGAAAACCTTTATGTAAGAGATTCAGAAAGCCTTTAAATCAGCACTTTTCCTTCAAATGACCAGTTGTGAACTCGATCACAATTTCCCCTGGCCAGCTGTCATATCTACTTCACTCTGTCCCATGTCTCTGACAATTTTTAATGTGATACAGCAGCAAAACTAACTAAAAAGATTCTTTCTGGACACCATTGTGAATTATGCATAAAGGTTACAGTAATAAGTTGGTTCTCATAACATTTCCAGTCTTTGCTTTTTGGGTTTGCTGGCACACAAGAGAAATGTTATGGAAAGTGACGTTTGATGAGGCCATTTTTCTACATACGCTCTGCAATTCTAGGGGATTGTTTGCCATTTGAGTCAGTCTTGTTTGGCTGAGCTTCCCTTGTGAGCTGCCTGTCCATTAAAAGGAGTGTGAACATGTCCACGCAGGGTCGGACAGTCTGGCTAGAGTGTTTTCCCCTTGTGTTTCCATGCTGCCAGACACCATTCCCTGCAGAGGGATTTGGACTGATGATGCGGCAGGTAAGGGGACATTACCCCTGAGAAACATACTTGAAGGGCTGCTGTTCACCTCGCTTCCTGGGTTGGCAACATTTACAGCATTGTTGCTCACTGTCCACAGGCAAGGGTAGTGGCTGGAAAAAAAGCAGTACAAATTGAATGACTTATTTCAAAGCATTTTCCCCTGCACAAGACTTGCCACATCAAAGTCAATTATATTATCAGCTAAAAGGCAGCTATTCAAATTGAGCTACTAAACTTAATCGGCCTTGCAGATCTTAAGT
The DNA here is from genome assembly GCA_013399895.1 of Serilophus lunatus. Classification (NCBI taxonomy): domain Eukaryota; kingdom Metazoa; phylum Chordata; class Aves; order Passeriformes; family Eurylaimidae; genus Serilophus; species Serilophus lunatus. The sequence goes on along the minus strand of VXBA01000678.1, from coordinate 1,049,583 downwards.
GAAAAATCACCAGGGACATCTGATGACCTCAGAGAGAGGAATAGAGAGAAATATACAAATACATGTGAGGTTTCAAGATTTAAAGATCCTTTTTGTGAATACTTATAAATTTTCAAGAAGTACACCTGATTTTCCCGACACCTAAGTTAGGGAAGAAATGTGTGCATTTATTTGGGGAAAAGAAGGGAAAATATTTGATAATTAATTGATTCTTAAGGTCTTAATTCCATCCACTCCTAGATATGTTCTATGTTTCATGCAGGAGAATAGTGAGGAATAAATGAAGAAAAACAGTTTGGCTTTATAATGCTCACAGACTGTAGGTACCAGAGTTCTCTGTGCTTGTTCCAAGACCCTGGTTTTCAGCAATGCTGGGGAAAAATGAAGCTCTCATTGATTTCAGAGCAGGGGATAACTAGCTTGTCAGAAAGACCTGTCCAGCAATCTTGATTTGGGTACTTAGACACATTTCAAATTCTGGACACCGACTAAAGCCTGGGACAAAGTGGGAATCATCAGGGCAGTCCTACGAGCCTCAGCGTTCCTCATACCAGCAGTTTTCCTGTAACCTTACCTGGGCCCAGGGCTGGCACCTCCCTTCGTGTGTGGCACTGAGAGCAAATTAGCATGTGGAGAGGATGGCAAAGTCCAGCTCTCATGTCCAGAGAATACCTGAAGATTATTGCTGGAAGTCTCCAACAAATTAACTTTGGGAAGAGAAAAAAAAAAAAGCAACAAATACTCAGTGACTACTGCAGAGATGTTGTCTTAGGGCAACAGAACGTGGGCAGCCCTGAGGCAGCAATCTAACCATAAAGTTCCCAACCATAGGTAAAAAGACAAAATTCCTGTGCTCACTAAGAGCAGCAAGGTGCCATTGTAATTCCAGCTTCAATACATGAGAAGGTACAGCATGACAGACATAGACTCTGCATTTTTGCAAGTCTGACTAATAGTTTTTATTAATAATTGACATACATCTGGCAACATTTTGATACAGATTTCCTTATAATTTGATCTAAAGTACTTAATAAAGTTTTATAAATGTTGCCTCATCCCTGGAAATGTTCAAGGTCAGGTTAAATGGGGCTGGAGCAACTTGGTCTGGTGGAAAAGGTTCCTGCCCATGGCAGGGGGATTGGGACAAGAAGATCTTTAAGGTTCCTTTCAAGCCAATCTATTCTGTGATTTTATAATAAGTATTTCCATTTAACAGGGATTCTCACTAAATTACAATTAGCAAGCAGATTACCTTATCCTTACTCTTCTTTCTGACCAACTTCTTCTGATCAAAGTAGAATCAATTTCAGGAACTCTGCACCCAGATTTAGAAAGTGAAAGGGACTCAAGAGATGTTCTGTCAATACTAACATGCCTTCATCTCAGATCAGCTCCTACCAAATTCCTAAGACCTGCTTTGACTTGAGAGCTCAATTGCATCATGGCATGACACTGAAAGAAGACATGCAATGCTCCTTGTATATAATTGGGAGCTTAGATCATACACTCCCATTTATAATTAACAGTTACAGTGCACCCAGCTCTTTGTACCTCTTGTTTTGCTGCCTTAAACATAATAGGTGCATGAAGGTTTCAGTGCAGATTGTTGCAGACATTCATCATGCCATTTCCTGGCCTCAGCTCGTGGTTGTTTCCCTGCTTGTGCTAACCTAAAGCAAGGATCAGGCAGGCAGAGGAAGCAAAGCAGTGTTACAGTAGTACCTGTAGGTGAATGGCTTCTCTGCATGTAGGGAGGTGGGTAAGGAGCAGCCCGATGGCTTCGCAGTGCTGAATATCTCTCACAGCTGTGGGGAGTGTGTGGAGCTGGCAGAGGCAGAGGTCCACTGTACTGATAATTAGAGCTGCCCGGTGCACACATTGTATCTGGGTTGGAAATCAGCCATCCACCCACTTTGAGGGGAAAGAGAGAATGAAACTATTATTATTGGGCTAAAATGTAATTAAGAAAGTAACCAGTCTTCTTTCAGGATCAGCTATGCCTCAGAAGTACCAAGTGATTCCATGATACCGATTTTTGGAATAACTCAGAAAAATATCAGAATACCCCCATAAAAACAACCCCAAAAAACCCTCAATGCACCAGCCATAAAAATAAGACCTGAAAGAAATTACCAGAAAACATCACAAACATCAAAGAACAAATGAAAGAAAAACGATCATAAAAGCAAACACAAACTCTTATCCCACCCTCATTTTTTACCTGTTTGCCAATGAAAAGCAATTTTATAGGTGGCAAAAATATTCACAGTTACAAATTTTTTTTAAAAAAAAGCCAAAATGTCATGTATCATCTTGATTCTAGATTCCTTTTGAAAAATTTATTGAAAAACTGAATCACAAGGAAAATGATCCCTCTGCAGAACCTCTCACATTATTTCATTATTTCCTATTGTGAGGCCCTTTCTATAAACAGAAATCTGGACTCAATATATGACTGGCATGAGCCAGCTAAGCAAGTCCCAGCTTCACAGCACTGATCATATCACACAAAACTTCAAGCTGACATGAATAGAAACCTTACAGTGAGAATATGTCATATGTTGACCTTCAGAGACTGCCTCTGGAACATCTTTAGAATGGTTTCTGAAAAGCAAAATAATCAGTGGTAAAACTTCTCACTGTGAACTTACTAAAGTTATAAATGGAATTACTCACTAAAAAATTTGAGATATGAGTTAAAAAGGAGGATATCCATCTTCTTTAACCACTTGCTAGGCAGGAGTAGACTTTTCTACATTCTGCCATAAAGGAAGCAGGAACTTACATGGCATACACAAAAATGTTTGTAAGTTTGTACCATATTCAGGGGCTGAACCTGAAATTCTAAATCTACTTGTGGGCACCATTCCTGCTTGCAGGCCTCCTGCCCAGACCAAGGCAGGGCTTTGCCTTCTCCTGAGCCAGGCAAGCTGAAGCCAGCATTCCCACTTCCACAGCTGGAAACCCTAGTGCTGAGACACCGCGACTTCTTAAGTGCTGAGAGTAATGAAAGGAAATACAGATTCTCCTTCAAATATGTGGGACACTTCATGTGTCAGACGACATAGCAGGTCCAAACAAAATTTATTAGCAATTACGGGCTGGAATGTGCACTAACATGGATGGTGCAAGTCAAATTTCAAAGGAGAAACCAGAATTCCTTTCCGACGAAAGCACCTCTGACACCTCACATACCTCTTAGCACCTGAAGGTTACTTTTAATAAACACACCATACCTTATCACACAGTTAATAACAGCAGTTACACTTACAATGTAATTTCACTTTAGTTATGCTTTCTGATATCTGCAGTTAACTTTTATTCTTCCTGACCTATCAAATTATGGGATTCTTTGGAGTGCCAGTACAATGTACTGAACATACAAGATGTATAACATTACTGGGGAAGTTCACACCATCTCATTTCAGACTTCCTGTGCAGACAGTGCTAAGTCCTAGGATCAGAAACAGGATATTCACCCACTTCAGACAGTATTGTAATAATTATACAGAGAGTCTCCTCACTAATATCATTAGGGGGACCCTGGATTTAAGACGGCAGAAACAAGACTTATTTATGTAATTTTTCTTTCACATTGTGATGCCACAGTTTTAACCATATCAGCAGCAAAATGCTACTGAGGCAAAAAAAAGTTGAACTCACCTTTCCTTTGCATCCAGGAAGGCTTTGGCAAAGGGATTATACTTGATTTTGAGAGCTGTTATCTTGAGTTTACAGAAAACAAGGCATGTTAGTGAAGGAAATTTGTAATAGAAACTTTATAAAACATCTTCCAGAGTAATCTTAAGTGTAACTTCCTAAGTTAGCCTAAAATATATCCTCACACATGATGTTTTCCAGTGCTGGTTAGGAGAGAGCTTTGCTTATTGCAGGGTGCCATGTACTGATCAATGCCACAGGCAGAACACCAGTTGGGGCAGCCTGTGGGATGGTTAACCATTTCGAGAGGGTTTAAATACTGATTCGCTATCAAGTATGAATAAAATCTGCAGCAACATTAGCTAAGGGATGTGACATGACAGCTAGCAATTCTCCCAGTTCAAAGCACATACCTCAATTAGGTTTTCAGGGTTGGGGAGAAATTTTCCTGTAGAAAATGTTTCCTATGTTCTGCATGTATTATGCATTATAAGAAGCAGGGACAGACAGGATAATCATTAGAACTATCAGTTATTGCTGGAGAAAGATACTGGGCTTGAGTGTAGGGCTGTTTGTGTTTTTCCCAGTAAATGATTGGGATGCCAGAACAGATGGACCAGTTTGGAACAGCTGTGGCAGGATATTAAGCTAAACCTGGCTTAGTACTGCAGCCAGACACTAGATTAGCCAATGTTCTACTGCATAGAGATGACAGAACATTAGACTGGATGGCCCATTTTACACTGCATGGGACTGGTGGAAAAACAAGAAACAGGCATGCTGGTCTTGTTGTTAAAAAGCTTTAAATATATCTCATCAATGGTGACCAAGAGCACAATGTGGCATCCTCCTACCTCTTCATTTTGATAGGCAGTCACAGCTATGAACTGTGTCTCAGGGAAGGAGCAGTTCATCACCATCCGGTGGGGGCCTCCTACACGAACTATGTGTACTTGGGGCTCATACTTATGCAAGGAGTTCAACATTATCTGCAGAAAACAAAACAGAGAGACAGAGCCCAGTGCCACTGTGGAATCTCACAGCTGCTCTTTCGCTCTGGCCCTGTAATAAACCAGATGTCGCTGCTAAACCTCCCCAGTTGGTAATTACTGAAAGCAGAAGGGCAGGTGCCTTCCTCCCTTATGATAACCACAGGGCTGAACAGAATGAGACTTCACTGGACTGTATTTAAAGCTTTCAATAGAGCTGCATTAGTGAATATTTGTGTTAGCAGCTATGGCCCTTAAATCATGGGGCTTCTACTGCAATAGAAAAAGTTCAGGGGCATTCCCTGTCCTACTTCTACCATCTGAACGACTCAGAATCATCATCACAGAAACTGGAGGGACTTAAGGCAGTCATCTAGTCACCTCGCCGGGCAAGCAAAGTGTATCTATCAAGTTTTGCCAGATCTTTCTATACTGGTATTAGAAGCTGTTAATAACATTGGTTCTGGGAAGTCTATTAAAGTGTTTAATTATCTCTATCGCAGAAGAAGATTTTTTCTAAAAAAATCTCTACTTTGAAAAGTTTTGTGTGCATACATACACATATACAAAAGAAAGAACACAGCTATTAGAATAAAGCACTGCTAATGAGCTATTACTTTCTAATACCATCATATAATGGGAAGCTGAAGCACAGAATGGGGACTTGGTTTACTTTAACAGTGTTGTCAAGGTTTCAAAAGTAAACAAGGCAAGCTTCAGTCATTTGTTATTTGGTGACTTTTGTTTGGTTTCTTTTTCTCATATGGCTTTTCCTCCCCTGCTTTATACTATTTTCCTGTCTTCTTCAACATATATACCTACCGTGCTCACTTGGATTTTTCCGCAGGGTCTCTTTGACCCACCAAGTTTCCTGTAGCTTTTTTTTTTCCCCTATGGGTAGATTTTGAGGTCTTTTACTTTTCTGAGATCCCGGATGCAAGACAAGCATTTGCAAATTCAGATCCTGTTCTATAATCCATAATAATTCTTGTGTGCTGGTTCCATGTATGACATAGGAAAAGTCAGGTAATCTTCCTGTTCTCCAGCCTGCAAAAACTGAGATAATTTCCTACCTAATTAAGGTACTAGGCTTATGGAAGTACCTCACAAACCTAATGGAAGTAAAGGATAGAGAATGTAAAACATTTACATGAAAGAAATTGATTCTGGCCTGACAAGTATCATCCACAGTAGGAGTTTTATACAAAATAAACAAGGAAACAAAAGGTCTTCTGCAACATTTTGCCTTTAGATGCATAATCAAAAATAAAATATGAAACAAAACTAATTTTCCTGTTTGCATTTTTAAGGGGTTCAAAGAGAAAATCACTTATTTCTGGTACATGTGGTTTCTTTCCAAAGGCCAAAGCTGATTCAATAGAATATTGATAATTATCATGATGCAGAAGCAGACATAGTAATTATTTCATTTAGGAGCAGCCTTTTATTCTGCTATCTGACTCCTGCCAACATTCCACTTACACCAAACAACATTGGGGAACACAACAAAAACCTAATACCTGTGACCATTTTTCCCCTCCTTCTCTGAAGTCCTATGTAAAAATCCCCAGCACACAAGACCAACTCTGAAAAGCCCCCTGATGATTAAGTAAACCATAGCACTCTGTGTCTCTTAACATCAAGAAGTCCATTAAAATCTGAAAGTGCCAATTAAGGCCTGTTTATCCCTGTTTACATTTGGCCTCCAAAGAATAATTGTCATCTGTGGGTGAAGAGGCCTGTGAGGGCTTCTATAATTACATAAATGCACCCTTGATATTTCTTGATTGGTAGGTGCTTGCAATTGAAGCCAAGAGTTGTATGTGGAAACATCAGGCCATACCTGCCCACTCCCATTGAGCTTGTTGGTAAGCTTGACTTTGCTGAAGGAAATAGCAGCTTTCATCCAGTGGGCCCCAAAGTTGGGAGAGTCTGGGTGGATGTAGACGCAGCTGTGGTTCGGTGGCTCTGGTTTCCCAGCCGGCACCCATTCCCCGTTGACGTACTTCCATCGGTGGCCATCGGTCGGAGCAAAGTCCAACAGGAAGGAGTACATGGCATTTGGGTCCAAGCCTGACACGCTGATCTTCAAAACTGGGAACATCCGCCTGGCCAAAGAAACAAAAAACAGGGACACCACTGGAAACTGGTTTTGAAAGACTCTCCTCAGCATGTTTGTGTCCAGATGCTCACAGATTAGTTCAGTGTAAAAAACAACATCCATCCCTCCATCCATCTTGCAAAAGAAAACACTTAAGAGGTGGTATTTTTATTTCAGTTCAATCATTTTTATTTTAATATAATTTTTAGTTCAATCAAAGAAACTCATGTTTTCTCTAAAGTAGGGCACTAAGGTTCTTGATCATGCCAAGAAGTATGAACGTAATAAATTGTGTATAGCATCAGCAGAATCCGGGGGAGCTGGACGTGCTAAATACATCCCTAGGTATGGGACAAGAAAGCACAAACAGGTTTGAGAAGGTGGAGCTGAACCACAGCTTCACTGCATTAACTGCAGAATTCCATTATGAAGTGCACTCATTTGGTGCACTTCCTCTGAAATCACCCTGCAGTCTCCAGCAATTAGGACATAATCCCAGCCAGGTACTCAACAGACTTCCCTTAGATTTATTGACAACACTACTCTATATAAAAGGGTTTCTCCCTTCCTTTGAAGGGATGGTCACATTCTATAATTTTGTGAGTCAATCAGTTCCCTCTGTCAGTTCCCATGGTTCTTGTGGTGTTCTACCCAACACCTCTCACTTGAGAAGTGGTTTCCAGGCAGCACTATTCTAAATGCCCTAATAAATCTGCTACATTTTCCTTGCTTAAAAAATGGTCTTTACTTTATCAAGGTTGTGTCAGGTTAGTATGATATGACTTAATTTAATAAAATGCCTTTTTATCTCATTTTCTATTGTTTTCCACATATTTCATTACTCTTTCTTTCAAAATACTGTCAGTATTCCTAAATTCTTACTACAGAGATGTATTATAAAAGTCTGTAGTTAGCTGAAACTTTTTTCTCCTTTTCTTAAGTGCAAATATTCACATACTGTCCCACTACCATAACATAAATATCAAGTTTGAGAAGTTCTGGTTAAAATCCTTGCCATTAGACCTTGCACTTGGCGGTTCTTCGAGTAATTTGGTCCCATGCTTCCATATTCCTCGACCTCATTGGCTTGATCAGGTTCTTTTCCCTTTAATTTCACCTTACATGTGATGTTGTCCTTACACTAAGCTCTAAACACCTATTCAGCCTTTCACCATCCTATGCATTTAAAACTGCCTTTGTTTAGTTTTGGGAAAATGCTCCTTTTGTGCTTAAAGATCCAATGCCACCTTCTCTCAATGCCCTTTTAAGTATTTTTTAGTTCTGTAAAGGAGATTTCAGGAGCTCACAGCTTGACTTTCAGTAGTTTTCTGTCTGTCCCAATGCTTGCGATCAATGCCACACAGCTTTGGACTGACACCTCTGTGCCTGAGATTCTGCAGCCATATAGTTAGTAGGGCTCCAAAAGTTTCAAGAACTGGCAATAATTTGTGGTCAGCAGAAGAGACTCACAACAAAGGAATTTAATTCATTAAGTTTCTTATCTTGTCAAGAAAAACATGTAATTGCTGTTACCTATCACTTCTTACATTCTTCTTTCACGAGTAGCATGTCCCAGACACCTCCATACTGACCTCTCCTGGCAACTGCCTTTTTGACCTGTCACATTTTTATGAACAGGCCAACGAATATTTGAGCTCCTTTTCTTTATGGATACAGAGAGAATGGTTTCATCAAGCAATCACAGCAACAGCCTGAGGTCCATGGCTGTGGGGCTAAGGTGAGGTAGTGGAACTTAGTTAGGTAGTGGTGCAAGACACCCAAAATACATAAGAAGGGAGCTGAAATTCCAGACTTTTTCAAGGGACACTGGAAGTCTCTGCCCCTGCAGCCATACTCTCCTGTGACACTCAAGTGCAGATTGCTAACAGTGAATACCAATACCCCATGACATCCCACTCGCCACCTAACTTACTGGATACCTTTATATAGTTCTTATATACCACTTTCTGCTGACAGCAAAGGACAGGATTCAAGAAAATTGAGGTTTTTCATCTAATATTAATACTTTGTGATGTAGGGTCAATTTAACATCAAGAAAGATATCATAAAACAATTATAAAAACATAGAATGTTAGAAGTTGGAAGGGACCTTAAAGATTATCTTGTTCAGACCCCTGCCATCCAACCTGGTCTTGAACGTGTCAAGGGATGGGGTATCCACAACTTCTCTGGGCAATCTCCTCAAGTGCCTCACCATCCTCAGAGTAAGAATTTCTTCCTAATACCACATCTAAACTGTTCCCTTTCAGTTTAAGGCAGTTAACTCCTTGTCATATCACTCCATGTGCCTTCTGAAACATCCCTCTCCAGCTTCCTTGTCAGCCCCCTTTAGGTAGGCTGCTATAAGGTCTTACTGTTCTCCAGGCTGAACAACTCAACTCTCTCATCCTTTCCTCATAAGAGAGGTGCTCTAGCCCTTAATTATCTTTGTAGCCATCCTCTGGACTTGCTCCAACGAGGTCCTTCCTGTGCTGGAGCCCCAGAACTGGATACAGCACTCCAGGTGGGGTCTCACGAAGGCAGATCAGAGGGGCAGAACCACCTCCATTGACCTGCTGGCCACTCTGCTTTTCATGCAGCCCAGGATGTCTCCAGCTTTCTGGGCTGTGAGGGCACACTGATGGATTATGTTGAGATTCTTGTCCACCAACACCCCTGCGTCCTTGTCCTCAATACATTCTCCACCCAGCCTGCATTTGTGCTTGGGATTGTCCCAACCCATATGCAAAACAGTGAGTTCACTTTGAGATTTGCACAGGTACAGCTCTCATGTCTGCCAAGGTCCCCCTGGATGGCATCCCTTCCCTCCAGTGTGTCAACTGCTCCACTCAGCTTGGTGTTGTCAGCAAATTTGCTGACTGAGCACTCAGTCCCACTGTCCATGTCACCAACAAAGGTATTGAAAAGCATCAATCCCAATACTGACCCCTAAGGAATGCAGCTCATCACTGGTCTCCAAGATACTATGAACCATAATCTTTCTAACTAAATAGAAGTTTAGTCAAGGAATTATATATTACATGTATCTTTCTGACCAGGATACACCAGCCACCCAACTAGAATGTAATAAAAAGTTTGGCTGCATCACTCCCTCCACCCCTTAGACCTCCTTCTTCGGTCTTCAAAATAACACATTTAGATACATACCTGAAATAGAATTAGAGGAGAAAATTAATCACATGAAAATTTAATTTCACTGGATTTCTCAGAGCTATTTGTGTTACATACAGATTGTTAATTCCTCTGCCAACAGTGCAGGCTTCTCTGCCTTTCAATTTGAGAGGCTCAAGTTTATCCTCGAAGGACCTATAGACTAATGTCAGAAGAGAATACAGTCATCATCAACTCTAACCTCCTGTAGCACCAGTATTATAGCACTTCCCTGTATTAACCAGCTCCATTCAAAGTTAATCCCCACCTCACTTGGACCAGTGTGTCTTGACTGTACAGATTCTAATGATGGAGAACTTACTACCTCACTTGTTCTGCTGTTTAAATGTCTCTACTGTTAAAACCTGTCTTTTAGCTGGCAAATGGTGATTTCTCCAAATTTCAGTGAGAATGTTTGTTTCAATGATCAGGTAGGTGCACGTCACCTCCGTTACTGAAACAGCTGAGTGCTTCAGCTTCTTCAATTTATTTAGAGCAGATCTGCTACAATTATCCCACAGTACAGAACTTGAGTGGGAAGACAAACTTGAATCTGCAGTAACCAGTAAAGCTGATTTAGCATTTAAACCTGAAAAGGGCTTCTTTCTCCCCTACTCATGTTTGCCTGGTTTGATCCCCTGTGGATTGTCCCCATACACAGAAGGGAACAGTGGTACCTTCCTACCTCCAGGCAATAACAGGGATTGCAAAGTCTCAGGATACTGCATAGCTAATGCAGTATAAATGCTGAGAGAAAAAACCTACTCAGTCAGAAAACTGAGCCTTTGATATTGAAATGTCAGCTGGACACAGCAAATCTGAGTAAAATATAACAGCTAAATATATAATATATCAGTAAAATGTACCCTGTGCCCTTGGGGATGTATTTTGTGATAAAGCATGTGGTTTAATTTTACTGATGTCTATCCTGTTCAGAATATATTTACCTTCCCCAAGTACCTAGGCATATTGCTAGGGTAGGTGATTAATGAAGTATGATACAGCCACAGAGACATATCTATGTGTTAACACTGGAGTTGGTTCATCTAACTGTGACATTTTGGGACCCTTGGTACCAATTAGAGATGACTGAATAAGAGCAGATAGAATTGTGCATGCTAGAATTTGACACTTGAGGATTACTAGTCAATTAGACTTTCATTCTCTGGGATGCTTCTGTATCAGGTTTCTGATTAATTTCTGAGCTTTGGTAACGATGTGTCCGTACCAAGTGTTTTAATTTTCACACACAGAAGTTCAGACTGGCTCTTCTCTTTCATAGTAGAACAGTTTTCAAAAGCATTCATACACCCTTTAGCAAGAATGACTGAGCTAGTTACACTGACTGAAGCAGCAGTGGAATAAGGACAATATCTTTTCTGCTGGGAATCCCTCTGGAGACAAGAATCCTAAACCTGAAAAAAAACCAATCATTCGCAGGAAACTGTCTTTTTTTTTTTTTTTTGAATGGCGTGGAGTTGTTCAGAGAGCTTTGCTGCAGGCCATGGTCTGTATTTCCTTTTTTTTTAGGTACAATAATGTGGGTTTTTTTGAAAGATGCTAACAGAAACACAAGAGATCTTTTCTCATTGTCCCTGATGCTACAGTAACTTTGTTAGAAAGGATTTATGCAGATGACTGTGTGACATACTTTTGTAATTTGTTATTTTGAGACTGCTGTATTTTGATCACATATAACCTATTCTTGCCCCACTGACATTACTAGAGACGTCACTGGCTTTAGGAAAACTAGAATCAAGCTGATAAGGAGTGTATAAGTTAAAATAACAAAAATGAGGGAGATTACACAATGAAATAAAAAGTAACTGGTCATATTCAGATAATGAAAGATTCCCTTATCATCGTCATAAAAAGATTTTCTCTATGCACTCACCTTGACATTTTAGAGAGAACTGATATCACAATGCAATCATGATTTACATTAGCTGAGAGGAAAGAAACTGAAAAAACACTGTCGGTAAGGTGCAATTCTTTGTACCAATTTAATTCATTTTAGGCAAAACCATCTTATTTCATTTTTGGTCACTTATGCTGCAAGGAGTCAGTTTAAGCTACTGTACACCAGGTGTAAGTCCGCTCAGAAGTTTGCTGTAGCTTAACAGCAGATTTTAAATAAAATTAAATGAAGCAAAGCCTCTTCTCAGTGTAAAGAGAATCTCAGCAGCAGACTTCTATCACTATAGGTTATTAGGAGGAATCAGAGTGGCAACAGGTACTGTTACCCAAGAGCTAGTATTTTGGGAAGGTAGCTGTTCTCTCAATAGAATAACCTTGCTGAGCCAACAGACTAGATTTTTCCTTTTTTACTGCTTTCACCTATGTCCCTTGTCAAGATACAGCAAACAGTAATTTCACCCACAATTGTGCTAAACTGAAGTCTGCAAAATTAATGAAAGTCACACCACATGAGTAAATTTCTCCATCTTTTAATTCCTCTCTCCCATGTGGATCCCCTGAGAGGTCTCTCAAAAGAAATGTGTGCGTGTTGGGGAGGGTGGGATTTGCAGCAGAGGGGTAGTGAGGATATATTGAATAAAAATCTTAGTACCACTGCACCAGCAAATCTTATTTTAGTACCTCCTTGTCTGTTATGGGCTGGACTCCGCTGTCAGCCCAGTTCAGAGCAGAACCTCTGTGGAGAGCCTCCCTCAAGCCACTGTCTGATTCAGATATAGTATCCTTCTCAACAGATTTTGCACACTTTTCCTGTGCCTTTCCGCATTCCCAAAATAGTAAGCTATTTACAACACAATATTTTGTCTTTCTAGAACTGTGTACATTAACCAATATTCTGCACTTGTTTCTAAGGGCACCAGCGAAAAATATGGAGCCATGTCAGCGTGGGACCATGCAATCCAGACTGCACATGCATACATACCACATAGGACACAGTTTTATTATACCCTATTCTAGTACAGGCTGCTTGTATAAGCTCTTAATACCCAAAGCCAGAGAGATGGGAACTGCAGTTGTGGATAACAGCACCAATCTGCTTCTGTATAGCAATTTGAGGTCTACAGGAAAGGACTTGCTTATAAAGTCTGATGGTTAGTAGCACAAGAAGTCATTCCAAAGGTTTTGAGAGGTACCATCTATTCTTTTGCAAAAGTTTCCTTTTTGTTCAGCTTTATGTCAGTTAATATATTTTTCTAGCATGTTTCACAGCAGGAATAAAGGCTCGGAGGAATGGTTTGGCAGTGACCAAGAAGGAGCAGGGACACCCCATTTTTTTCATATGCTGGTTTTAGGGGACAGTGAGGCTGCAGTCCTCTAAAAACTGTTGTGTGGTCATTGCTGTTCTTTTGAGTCTGCACACACAGTTTATCACTATAGCACTTAACCCCCCTGGCTGTCACTACGCTTAGCCCACAGATCACTCACCTGCCGTTCTTGGTCACGATCATCTCATTAGTGACTTCCCTGAATCTCTGCCAGAGCGTCGCATCCTCTAAGACAACCTGGAGCTGTTTCTCAGTGGGGTCACCTTTGTCTCTCCCAGCCCGGAGTTCGCTCTCCACTACGCTGAGTAGCCTCGAGACGGTGCAGTCGCTGGGTTTTTTGCAGCCCAGGTCTGCCATGACGACTTCACTGACAGAAACTTCAGGTAGCTGTTGAAAAGAAAAAAATAAGGAGCTAAATAAAAAAAGTCAGTTCATTGGGCACTGACTGGCAAACGTGCTCTCCTCACTCTTTTGCCACTGACTAGCTCTTTCCCCTGGAAGTCCCAATGGGCAATGACACCAGCGTGTGGAGGTTTACGCACACGCTCCACACAAAAAGAGGACTATCTCCTAATTACCTGTCAGACAGTCAGGTGGGTGGCAGGCTGATGACTCAATTGGCTGCCTTGAAAGAAGAGTCCTCCATCCAAATTAGCATGCTTTTATCTTTTTTCAACCTGAAGTGGGTCTAATTGTTCTGCTTGAGAACCAGGTTTCCATTAATGAAAATTGTTTCATTTCCAGACTGAAACAATGCATGGAAATTGCATTCACGCTGGTGCGGACTCTAACTGAAGGAGCTGGTAAGAGTCAAGATAGTTACACAGAGAAGGTAGTCTTAAAATATTTTCACCAGACATGTTGAATACCTGCATTAACCTCATTCCTCTACGCTCCTAAATCAAAATATAATGCTAAGAGACCATTCTGCATTGAGGTTTCAATGCACAAGGAGAAGGTAACATCCCTACACTCCACTGCTGATGCATATTTTGTCCATTCATTGTTCCCACTGCCATTCAAAAAACCCACTGCTGCGCCTTATAAGTGGCTGCACTGTCCTCTGTCTGCATTTCCGGGGATAGAAGCCACACTTCTGAGGCTGGATGTGACTTGAACTGCCTGAGACCTGGCATTGCTGACCTGCTCAAGGTCCATTTCATACAAAAGCTTGCTCAGTATCCCTAGAACAGGCATTCTCTCTTGCCTTCTGCTGAAACCTTCCCCGGCATACCTAATCCAACAAGGTATACCCTCCACAAAGAAGCTACCATTTTACTGAGAAATCCAACAATTTCAGCACTTGGCCAAGGATATGAGAGACCTGGGTTCAGTTCCATTATAGAGGGTTAAGTGGAGGCCCCATGAATATCAGTGACCAATAAACATTGGACTTTGGCAAATAGCAAGGCTTTTGAATTCCTAATATCTGATACATCTATCTCTGACAGTGTCTCTGAAATTTCTGGACTGTTGGACATGACCTAGTCAGGGACCTGATTATGAAAATGTAGTGTTAGAGGTCATTTTTAAAGGAATCTAATTTTTGTGTACTTATTGAAAACTGTTCCTTCCTTTAATTCTATAGCCCCTTTTGAATTCTTGTGCTTCTGACTCTTTCTAGACGACAAAATTACTTGGTGGACCACTGTTGGTATTTTTACAGACAAGAAAGTTTTTAAAACAGAATTCAAGCCAAATCCATCATTTGACAAGGTTGAACAAACAGATTTCACAGTCAGAAAACTGAGAGGTAGCACCTGCCCAAACAGCAATGGACAGAGCTCGATGGCACCTCATTTGGCAGCTAGTCCTACTACTAATCCCTCGAGCTCCACATGGAATAAGGATCTTGGTTGCAAATCCTCAACACTTCATAGATCCAGATGTGTAGCAGTGTCACATTCTGTTGGAGTCTTTACAAGACAATCCTCAATTCCCAGAAATGTCAGTACCGTTGGAAGATGCAAGCCAGGTATTTTCTGCATGTCTGTTCCACTCTTGTGACACCCTACCTGAAGCACTGTATCCAGATGTGGGGCTCTCAGTACAGTAAGGACTTAGACCTGCTGGACCAAGTCCAGGGGAAGGTCACCAAGATGATTAGAGGGATGGAGCACCTCTCCTACGATGAACTAGAGTTGTTCAGCCTGGAGAAGAGAAGGCTTCGACGAGACCTTATGGCAGCCTCTGAGTGCCTAAAGAGGGGTGATGAGAGCTGGAGAGAGAGACTGTTTGCAAGCAAATGTAGTGATGGGACAAGGGGGAATGGCTTCAAACTGAAAGAGAGTAGGTTTAGATTAGATATTAGGAAGAAATTCTTTATTGTGAAGGCGGTGAGGCACCGGAGGAGGTTGCCCAGAGAAGTGTGGATGCCCCATCCCTGGAAGTGTTCAAGGCCAGGTTGGATGGAGCTCTGAGCAACCTGGTCTAGCGGAAGGTGTCCTTGCCCATGGTAGGGGTGGTTGGAAATACATGATTTTTAAGGTCCCTTCCAACCCAAACCATTCTGTGATCTCTATGGTGCTTTCAAACTCAAATCTCTAATACCCCTTCCCTCTTCCTTTTTTAACTGTCAACACAAAACAAAAATACTTAGATTATTTTATCAGTAAACTCACATGAGTGACACTAACAGGTGTCAAATAGCAACTTCTAGTTAATAAACAGCTCACTTTCACTGCCGAACAACTAGATAATGTACTTTAAAATCTATAGCATATTTAAGTACCTGTATGTGTGCAACTTCGCATTTGGAAAAATAACTGCATTTCAGGTAGCATGCTTGTGTAACATGGCATATCTTTATGTTTGGATTCCCCTTTCCAAATACTCAAAGAGGAGAGAGAAGCTACTACTGTAATATTTCCCTGCATGTGATCAAATGGCATAGCAAATGTATCAGAGATTATGTGAGACAGGTTTATTTTTATTATATTATAAATGCAAATAAACACAGAAACTGGAGCTGGTTGAAGTACCGTGGATTTCAATTCAACATCATCAATTTTTCAGTGAGTTCTAAAACAGATACACCCTATTTTGGGATTTTTTTAAAAAAGCCTTATCTCCATACAGCTTTTTTAGACTTAATTGCTCCAAAATTACAAGATTCAAATTTGAGGCAAGTAAAGAGACAGCAGCTCATAAAAGTAGTAATATTTCAGTAGTTACACAGTTCTTTCTACAGAGAAAGTAAAAAGGGAAGCAGCCTGGTTTTCAGAAGTACTGACTGCCCATCTCTCTCACAGGACTTCAAGTGGAGCCTCCAAAAAATGAGATCCAATCTACCTTCCTCAAGATGCTTAGAGGAAACCAAAAGCACACACAAAAGCAACAACAGTTGATGTTGGTGGAAGGGTTTCCAAATAAGTAAGTGAAATACTCCTCACCAGCACTAGTGCATCACTAGAGAAGAAGAAAGAAGAGTATGCTCAGCAACAATGGATTGGAAGGAGGCTGCCACAAAGCAAGAGAAAGGGAGATCCTGCTCAGAGTGCACTTTGCCCAAAGCACTCCTGGGACTGAGCTGTAGAGAAGGAAGAGTATATGTAAGGAATGAATAATGGACCCATTCCAGTAATGAGTTAGGAAGCAAGATTTTCATCAATAAGTGTGGATTATTTACAGCCAGCATCCCTAAGGGAGAAGCAAAAATGTGTTTGCTTTGGAGTATATACTAAAACTTGTATCCTGCATAACAATAAAATGCATTTTGAGATCCCAGAAGTAGTGACACTTGTGTACTCACGCAAGGTGCCTGATGCTTCAAAGTCTAGTGTCCAGAAGAAAAAACCCACAATCTAGTAACTTCAAATATGTGACTTCATACAGTTTCAATTTTAGTAACTATGTTACCGTAGCTCAGGATGCCTGAAACCGCTACACTTTCCAAAATGAGAGTAGTTACCTGTGGTTGGTTAGTAGGAACAGCCCATTTACTATTTTCAGCATAGGGAAGGGTGTTTCAGTTGTAAGAGTTCAGCCTAAGCAATTTATGATGGACGTAGCAACACATCCAGAAGACACAGCTCACCACTGACGTATCTTTCCAACCTGAAAAAAATACCCAAAGAAGTAGCAAGTTTTCAGGCATGCAAGCAAATGATCAACTGAACGTACTTGAGCCTGAGATATTACTTTAAAATGCACCTCCAGATCAATACGAACCCCATTCCATGAATCAGGCTTCCTTACATTGTACACTGTGTCACACAGCTGCCATGGGAGAGGGCTGCAGAACAGAAACCAGACAGATGCATAATCAAAGGTATTTGTTTACTGTTGGCTTTTCATTTAACAAAAATATTATGGTGGAAATCTACTTTGAATATTTAGCCTCTTTTAGAAAAATCTAATCTTATGTCCCTCTGTTCACCTAAATAACAACTTGGAATGTTTTCCAAACATCCCTTCTTTCTCCTGCTTTCTTGAAAGATTCCAAGTGTACAAGTGGTGAAACTGAAGCACAAACATTAATGTCGCTGGCTGTAGGTATTGCTGGGGCACTGAGAATAATCCATTTTCAGCTGTCAGGTGGGTTATTTCTTGGACTGGAAGTTAAAGCTCCCTGAATCTAATATTTGTAGAAATGTAGCTGCACCTGCAGAGGAGCACAATAGGTGTTCCTGGTGACTGACAGTCAATGCCAGCGCAAAAGGGACAGAACAGAGACAAAAGACAGAAGACTATTTATAACCCCTGGAGCATTTCTCTCCCATTTAATTAGGCAAGGAAATCAGTAGAAGCATCACAGGGAACAGAAAATGCTTTTAAAAAACCTGCAATGTTGTAAGCTCTCCTTGAAACCCAGTTGGGAGAGCTGGTCACTTCTAAACAGGGATCAGACACCTTGTGGCTTATAGCTAGTCAGAAGTAGTTAAAAATGCAAGCACAATATGTATAATCATCTTCGATTTACTAATAAGGAGGATTTAGTGACTCGTATTTTTAAATGAAGCAATGAGGACTAGGAAGAGCAGTGAAAGAACAATCCTGCAACACTAACTGGAGTTTACTCAACAAGTTACAGCAGGAAAAAGCAAGGGGTTATTTTTGACTTTTTAATTAAGCTCATTCTAAAATGCCACTGGCCACCAGCTGGTGAGGTACACAGAAAGAAGGGGAAGGAAAAAAAAAAAAAAAGAAAAAGAAAAAAAACCAAGAAAAAATGTAATTAAAGAGGCCTTTTTTGCCTTGACATTGGATAGCTGGTTTTTGGCCTTTAGGTGCATGTTTCCAAATAAAAGGCAGCCCTTCACCAGCAGATGAAATTGCAGAAAACAAGACCCACTCTTTCCATTTCCAAAGCTCCCACTGCAGCACTCAACTAACCCCCCCTCTGAACACTGAGTCCCAACAATACAGGGAAATGTAACCTTCATCACCATGACACTCCCAGGAAATCGACACCTATCAACTACCACGGAATAATTAAGAAAGGATAAAAAGACAGCTGCTTTCCTTCTGTTTTTTAATCACAGATCCAGAACCTTAAGAGATTGCTAGGCTAGAAGAGACTTAAAGAAGATTAGCCTTTTCATTAATGTCAGGGGTGAAGGGACAGTTTCAATACTTCCACCAGGTATGTTTTTAGCAACAACGCAGGCAGCTTGTTCAAGAGATTAGGACTAATATTAATTCTGAGCCCAGCAAGCAGGGGAGGTTTTCTAGATGAATCTTTCTTCTTTTTAAAAAGACAAGGAAAAAAAAAAAGCGGGGGAGGGGAAAGAAAAAAGCCCTGATGCAGTGTGATGGGTTGACCCTGTCTAGGTGCCAGGTGCCCACCAAAGCTGCTGCATCACTCTCCTCCTCAGCTGGGCAGAAGCAGAGAAAATATAACAAAAGGCTCTTGGGTCATGATAAGGACAGGGAGAGACCATTCACCAGTTACTGTCACAGGCAAACAGACTCAACTTGGGGAAATTTGTTTAATTTATTATCAATCAAAGCAGAGTAGCCTAATAAGAAACAAAACCAAATCTTAAATCACCCCTCCACCCCTCACTTCTTCCTAGGCTTAACTTCATTCCCTATTTTTTTCTCCCTCTTCCCCACCAATGGCTTTCTCAGGGGAAGGACGCCTCACACTCTTCCCCTGTTCTAACATTTGGTTTCTCTATGGGAAACAGTCACCCATAAAATTCTCCATCAGTCCTTCCCACAGTCTGCGATTTTTCACAAACTGCTCCAGCAAAAATCCCTTACATGGGATGCAGTCCATCAGAAACAGGCTGCTCCAGCGTGGGTCCCTCACAATGCCACAAGTCCTGCCAGCAAACCTGCTCCATCATGGGTTTCTCTCTCCACGGGGCCACAGGTCCTGCCAAGCCCCTGCTCCAGGGTAGCCTTCCCACAGAGTCACAGCCTTCTTTGGGCATCCACCTGCTATGATGTGGGCTGCTCCATGGGCTGCAGGTGGATCTCTGCTTCCCTGTGGACCTTCACAGGCTGCAGAGGGACACCCTACCTCACCATGGCTTCACCAGAGGCTGCAGGGGAATCTCTGCTCTGGCACCTAGAGCAACTCCTCCCCCTCCTTCTTCACTGCCCTTGGCGTCTGCAGAGCTGTTTCTCTCACATATTCTCTCTCATCTCTTCAGCTGCAGGATTTTTTTCCTTCTTAAATACACTACTCTAGAATAGTGTACCACTGCCAGTACAGTACCACTGTCACTGATGGGATCAGCCTTGGCCAGTGGTGGGTCTGTCGTGGAGCTGGCTGGCATTGGCTCCATCAACATAAGGGAAGATTCTGGCACCTATTCAGAGAAGCCACACCTGTAGATCTCCCTCACTAAAACCTTGCCACACAAACCCAACACATGTTGTCAGGCTGCTGATAAATAAGTTAGTTTTAAACAATAGTTAAACCCTTCTGTAATTCATTTTTTCTGCTTGAAGATCTTCAGCGATGTCTTCAGAAATGATTTAGAACATAGAGCAAGGAAACCATTATTGTCCCTGTTTTTAAGGTCAGAAAATAATTTTTTTAAAAAATCAAGAGATTCTAAATGAACTTTTAAATTCTATTTACAACATCTCAGAACAAAGGTAATAAGTTCAATGTTTATTGGGCAAATCAAACATACACTTTGACTTAAATGTGTAAGTTAAAGCTTTTTGTCAACTACAAGAGTTAACAAGTTCCAAGTATAACTCTGTTGAAACATTTCATTCTCTCAGAAGTGGTGAGCCTGACACATCCTGTTACTCACAACCAGAAAACACAGGAGTACATGCTTATAATATTTTGTTTTCACACCAAATATTGCATCATAGAATGGTTTGGGTTAGAAGGAACTTTCAAGATCCTCTGGTTCCAAACCCCTGCCATTGACAGGGACACATTCCTCCAGAACACGTTGCTCCAAGCCCCATCCAACCTGGCCTTGAACACTTCAAAGCATGGGGCATCCACAGCTTCTCTCAACATCTCACCATATTCACAGTAAAGAATTTCTTCCTAATATCTAAGCTAAGTCCACACTCTTTCAGTTTGAAGCCATCCCCCCTTATCCTGTCACTACATGCCCTTGTATAAAAAGTCCCTCTCCAGTTTTCAGTCCTTCTCCAGCTTTTTGGACTGACAGCCCTACAGAGCTGCAAAGAAATCATGTTGGCCAGACGATACTTCCAATGTACTAGTTTTACACTACACCAGTGTTATTCCACACTTGTTCCTGCAGAGATTTTAAAGTACAAATTCTCAGGAATAACCTCTCTAACAGATGCCACAAGGGAATGCAAGAGAAACTTAAAAGGGTTTCAACCAGGCTAACTTGATCAAATATCAATCCCAAAGATTGGCAGCTTAGATACACTATTCCATCTCTTAATTCATCAGAAGCTTTCTTCTGAAAAGTGAGAAAAAGTGAGGATTTTTTTCTTTTAGGCATCTCCAGCATTTTTTTGCTAAGCAGTTTCAAGTCTGTATTCCCACTAATATTACAACTAAGACTGAGCTAAATGGGAAAGGTACAAGCAAGGGATGGAAGTAACTATCAACCCACACCTCACCTTTGAACACCTCACATCCACAAAATACCTTCTCTTGCAAATCAGATCTTGTGGAAGGAGGATGGAAAAGGAGCAGACATTAGTACACAGGCTTTCCGAGAGTCTTGTCACTGCATTTGAATGCTGGTGACTTTGAATGCAAGATAATGGGATTCAGGGACTAGATGCTGTAGCATGACCGACAGACCTTTTCAGAGTATTTCTAAGCAAAAAAGTCATTCATCAACAGAATGCACTTTCCTTAGAGGGCAGCTGATCACTGTTTAGGAATTTCAAATGAAGACTTCACTTTAAAAAAGAAAATTATTCAAGTATTAAGACCTCAGGATGAGAACAATGTGGTAAAGTTCAACGCTCCGTTGTTACACAGGAGGTTGAACTAGGCAAGTAAAATACCTCTTAGCTACTAGATATGGAAAGGATTTATTGTTCTTCTAGGAATCACAGTTGTCTTGATATGACATAGATACTTCAAGATTTTCTGACATTCCTTGGAAGCTGTATCCTTTTTAAAGAGATAAAATACAATCCCCTAGGTTTCTACATTACAGGAAGACAGGCTGCTGCTTCTATTGCACACACAATTTTGTAGTCTCTTGTAGGACAGAAATTTCAGTTGAGTCAGCTTTGAGACAGAGCTTGCTTAGAACATTCCAAAAAAACAACACCAAAAAAGGTAACTGCAAACTTAACATAATCTCACAAGTCTCACCACCACCCTTGCAAACAAGAAAAAAGACGTGCAACTGCCTGTCAACCAGAAAAAAGTGTAACATACCCTGAACAGCCTGATGCACAGCCTTGATACACTGCCAAGGAATATTAAACCACTGCAAGTGTTTGGACATGTATTAAACACAAACTTAAAATGACCAGCTTTCTGAAAGTTTAAAAAATAAATTGTCTCTAATTTATTTTAACACACATTCATAAATCGTTGGCATTTTACCTCCAGTGTACATCAGCACTCAGAGTATATTTACTTTAGAGGCATGCTGTTTCCTGTTCTTTATTGACAGAATAGCACCAGGCATTATTTGCTCTGTAGAATGGACTTGGGATAGTTGGTTGGCATATCTCAAAACGTTGACTCACAGCACAGCAGTGGCAACACAGAAACTCCCCTCAGAAGTACATGTGTGCACAGCAGAGGAAGTAAGGACAAGACAGGAACTTTTTAAAAACCCATACATACAAACAAAAGAAAACAAACAACCCGCAGCAATTTCAGCATCACCTGGAGAATCAGCACCATTAAAAATGTCATATTAACCATAAAAACAATTCATTTAATGCAGTGATAACTTTATTGAAGGAAAATAACAGCACTTGTAAAGATTTCACTTGATTATACAGAAAGTCATACATTAGGAAAAAAGTTATTTATCAAAGTAGAAATAAAGCAGTGTAAATACATAGAAAAAGCACAGCAGCAAACAGAATCAGTACAAAACATTGTGGAGAATTTCTGAGTTTGATTTTCATTTTACAAAACAATTCCACAGCTGTTAAAAAAATTTAGTGGTCACATTACAGTGAGGCACGTGGTTTTAAGAAAATATACCATTTCTGTGCTTTCTCTCCAACATGGTCAGCATTTGCTATAGTTGTAAACATCAGTACTAAGAAAAATGTGTTTAAACATCCTCCTCCTCCACAGTTTTGAGAGTCTACAACAGCACAGTGATGTTACTTCCATAAACATGCCTCAGTACCAAAACTAAGCAAGAACCATTCTCAGAAACTCGGAGGCTCTTTCAGTCTCTGAGCACACAGCAAAAGCAGACGAGCTCCACAGGCAGTTCCCAGAACTTGTATTTCAGACCACACCTAAGGAGCAGTGGCATGAGCCTCCAAAGGCATCACACACCAGCTGCATCCACCCACAAGTTATGACAGATTCAAGCCTGTCATCCTGTTCCTAGGTGGAAGCCACTCCATGGTAGTCTCTGGCTTCCCCAAAACTTGAGTATTCACACACAGAGTCTAACACACTTTCCTTTTTAAAACATGATTTCCAAAAAGAATTTCAACTTGGTGCAGAAAATCCTTGGGTTTTGTAACAGCTCAGGAACAATCTTATTACTGCAAATACTAAAGGAGATGAAATAGTTCATATCATCAGCATAGAACCATCTCGGATAGTACCAGTGTTTACAATGGTACATAAAACAGAGCACGACTTGGAAGTAGTGAAAAAAAATCCCACATTTCAATGTATAGAGTCTCAGATAACTTTGATAATCTTTGGGAACAGATAACTAACACCCTTTCCCATTTCCACTTCTACTATAGCTGGAAAGTCAGCTGATCCCAGATACATACATTTCCTGCTAGAACTGTATGCTAAGGCTGCTTGGTTGAGATTATGTTCTATGTACTGTAAAAGAAGTGCACAAGTTGATCAACAGTGAGGCTGGGCAAAAAGCATGTTCTGGTAGAAGACCAAATCCTACTGAGATGGGCACCCACCATCCTATAAGTTTCTTTAGGGAAGTCAGCCCTGAGTTAAGTGCTGTAAGCAATTGAGCACCAACTTTGGGAAGGAAGGAGCTTTGTGCCTCTATTTGCAGTAGAGTGCAGACAACAAACATTCCTGCCTTGAAGGACATTTAGAAAAAAAACTTCAGAAATGCCTACCATGCTTCCTGCCAAGTGGGTAACCAAAGCTCATGATATCAAAACTTAACACAAAATAGTCTGAATGATAAAAAAATAAGGTTTAATGGTATAATCTAAGTCAAATAAAAAACTAGTGAAGAGGGAACATTCATATACTAGTTTACTCCCTTGTTATGTAAAAATCATATAAAATAAAGTACTTTAACAAAGTGGAAATTTCTTTTGATGTTAAACTTGGCAAAAGTCTGAACACAACTACTTATGAGTGAATAAGAATCTAAGGAGTTTTGTTCTGATTTAGAAGTATTTTAAATCAAAACTGCTTGTAGATGAAGTGACAAACCCTGAGTGTGTTTCACATACTGTAAGAATATGGTGAGTCTGTCCTACTGTCTGACTTTCACAGGAATTGAGCACAACACAAACCCTAGTGGCACTCTGGTGATCCTTGTGTTTTTGCCATCTCTCCTTGGGTTCCCTTCCTTTAAGGGCACAATTGCTTAGCCTCTTGTGCTATGCAGTCAAATGAAGATTTGTTCTCTCTTACTGAATAAAGGCTGTGAAGCTGGAATTACATTTTAAAAATGATAGGAGAGAGGAAAATAAAAAAAATCCATTTAAGTTTACCTGCTATTTGTTGGTAGTTTCACAAATTTCTTGCTTCGAAGTGGCTGTGTTCACAACAGCCAGCTCAAAGTTTCCATTTAGGCAATATGCAAGTTGAAAAACTAACATTCAGCACACCCAATTCTACTGTTCTTCTAGAGAAACTGCCACAATCTCACCCAGCTTAGCCAAGGAATAAGCAAAAGGCTTTTATTCCTTCTAATATGAATTAATCAAAAGAACAACCCCAGAAATCAATGCCATTATCTTAGCTGCTGATGAACCTGAAATGATGTAGAGTTAAACCAACTTTCCCAGAGAGGGAAAGAAGAAACAATGTATAGTATACTTGTAGCTTTTTCCAGGAACACCAGAGAAGTTAAAATTAAGAAATAGTGGAATGTAAAAGGCATTAGAGTTGCAGTTCGATTTCCCTCATACAAAGGAATTCTGTAAACATCAAAGTCCTAAGAAAAGACTATCATGGGTTCTTTGACAGATCTAAATGAGGTTTTAAACTTACTGCCTGATAAAAAAGACACACAAGAGTTTAGATGTTTTCTTAGGTTAGTTAGGGAGAAGAAGTACCAGTTTCCTTTCATTCCCAGTCTCTCAAGTGCATTTAACAATTCTTCTTTTCAAGAAGAGCAATAGTCAACCTAGTTATTTCAACATTAACTTCCAAATCTTGGGGGAGAAAAAAGCACCAGGATATAGCACTGGAACCTGTATAATTAATTTATCCCAACACTAGAGCCATGTTTTCAAGGTGGCATTTTCCACTCAAATGACTCTGTAACAGTAATTCTGGCCAGCTGGAATCATCAGAAAGCTTTTTAAAATTTCTCTTTCATATCAAATCTTTGTGGTACAAGTCAGGGATACACCTGCCATGCAAACACAATGCTCTTAAACAACTAAACTCCCAATAGACAGAGGAAGAGAGGCTGCAGTTCCTACTAGAGTCCACTGCATAACCATAACCTTAAACACCAACTCCAGCAAGACAGTTGGCAAGATGAAAGGTGAAAGCAGTTAAACAGTACCTCACACAGCAGAAGCAGGAATCTGTGCTCAGATATTAAACAACTGACCACTGCAGTGGTTTGGCAGTAAATGATTATATGTAGCTCTCAGAAGATAATGTAGAGTGACCTTGGAATTTGGATACTGACTGCTCAGCACTTGTTTGGGGTTGGCAGCTAGATTGTTACACACTTTCTCTGCTAAGACAGGCAATAGAAAATTGCACTTTCTCCTCAAAGCAGAGGAAGTTCACTAGTGTGTGCAAGAGTGTTAGGCGAAACAAAACTGATTCCACTTAAGAGAAAACAAATGTTGGAGTTTTAACTTATTTACAAGTTCAAAAGAAAATTCTCCCAGCCCAGGTTACTTAAATAATAGCATACATCCACCTTATCACAGTTTGTCCTTTGAGAAAGGACATAAATACTTTATTTGCTTGCTTATCATGCCCTCAGCTCTGCACTGCTCCAATGGTACAACTGAGAGAGAAGCGCTTTGTTTCACGTGAAAAATTTCAGCTTCCTACCTCATATGTATTGCCATTAGCTGTAAGCAAGGTAAAGAACTCAGGTTCCCAACAGCTGAAAAAAATCAATTAACCACATTTTATATGTGTGATTCTTTCAGGGACAAGTTTTTACAGATCAAAATATCCCTTTCGTGTGTTTTAAGGAAACACCATCAGTATAGACTGAAAATCAAATCCTTCATTAAAGATGCAAACATTGCATGGTTAGTTCAAAACAATCTTTGACTTTAGGATTAAATCTTTTAGAAGTCTCATAAACTAAAATTTTGCAAAGAGAGACAGGAAAAGAAAGAATACCAGTGTTCCATTATCGAAGACAAACAGTACAAAGATTAAGTGACATAAGGCTATTTAAAAAAACCAACAAGTTGTCAGTAAGAAATTTGCAACCGATTTTTCTTGAAAAAGAAATCCTCTAGGCTGCCACAGTCCCATCAGACCCAAGGTGTCCATTTTGCAGACTTCATGTGTTAGGCCAAAACTTTTGCAAAACCAAATAAATGAATTCACATAAGAATTATCACAACAAATTCTGATTTCTGCCCAGTTCTTCTGTCAGACTGCATTTCATTTGATCACAAGCACCTTGTCCTACACCATTGCTTACAAACCCAAGCAATTGCATGTGCTGGATGTAACATAAGGAGCTTCTAACAACAAGGCACGTGTTTAACAAGTAGGAAACTACACAACACAGTGATCTCAGCACAGTTCTACCTAGAACTTCCATGAACTTTGTGAAGCATCCAGTATTCCTGTTAGGACAGACAGACCGAAACACATTTCTTCACAGCATCCCTACAGGCAGGAGAGAAAGGGAAAATAAAAAACCAACAGTCACCTCAGTCATGCTGCTTGATGAGACTCATTCCATGCTGCCTCTCACACTGATACTGAGGACTGTAAAGATCAGCTGGTCATGTACTAATTGCAGTAACATAATTTGCATGACCACACAAATGCCTCAGAGACCAAGTGGGTCTGCTCACTGCCCACCTGCAGTGGAAGGGACACCTGTAAGGCTGTACTGAGGCACTGAAGAAAGGCGAGGCTGTTGGGGCAGGGAGAGAACAGGAAAAAAGGTGCACAGAAGAATACACTTGTCTAGTAGCATTTTGGACATTTAGGCATTCCAAAGGCAAGGCTTATGTTCAGTGTGTGGTCATCAGACTCACACATTTTTATGGGAAGCCCTCTCATGTTTTTCATTTCTATTCTATCAGAGAAGATGCTTAGTTTCATTTTCAGATTCATGTATTTCCAACACCCAAAACACCACCAGGGAAAAACTTCTAAAGCCACATATTGCAATTCTCCTATAAACTAATCTTCTGTATGAGTAAACCTCAAACTGATGAAAATCAAGGGAGAGGGGAAGC
The DNA here is from genome assembly GCA_013399895.1 of Serilophus lunatus. NCBI lineage: Eukaryota > Metazoa > Chordata > Aves > Passeriformes > Eurylaimidae > Serilophus > Serilophus lunatus. The sequence continues at coordinate 1,022,239 of VXBA01000678.1, read as the reverse complement.
TTACCTTGCATATGGTATGAAGGAAATGCTGTACCTAAGAGGAAATATTTTCAAAGTTACTCTTCATGTCAGATTTTATGAGAGTCACAAATATGAACAACCCCTCTGATACTCTGAACTGCAAGATACACAACCAAAATGAGGCTTTGAGTTTGTGAGCAACAGGAATGAGTATCCTTGCAAGTCACCTTAGCCCAGTCAGGCTGTTAAACACTATGGCAAAACAGGGGGGTGACTGTGGAAGCATTTTAAACACAGCCCTCCTGCATCCAATATTTTTCATGCTCCAACACCTACAGGCCAGCAAGATTATTTTTGAGGGCTGGCTCGGTGCTTTTATCAGTTTGTGCACTACTTCAGTAACCTTGCACAGAACATTATGTTAACATGAAGAACACTGACAATTCGATTGGCATACCTGGGTCTCCAAACAAGACAAATTCAGGAGTGTAAAAGAGGAATACCAGATAGTAAGCAACAAATTGGTTTAAAGGGGAAAGAAAAAAATCCGTTTTACTTCAAGCCCACAGAAATTAAATGTGTTCAAAGTAACTTCCTCCAGAAATGGAGCCCTGAGCTCCATCTCCAAAACCTCTGAAGTGGTGTGAGAGACCACTGACACATTGTCTTGAATCTAGGGTAATGACAAGGTAAAAATTGTCCTCTCTTCTAACTCACACGAGGTCAAAATCCACTCACAGTTCAGTGAGTGTTAGGTGCAATAGGAAGCAGAGCACATGGGGAGATCACTTACCATGCCATGGCAAAAAACTGCAAGATGCAGAAAAGAAGCGCAAGTCCTGCCTTATGCCACTGGAGGAGGAGAGAAGGGGGCAGTGGGGAAGAAACACAGCACAGACTTCAGTGTAAGAATCTTATTTTTAAAATACACTGTAATTATATTAACTCCAAGTACATATACATATAGGATAAAAGTACTCACCCAGAAAGCAGAACACAGTGTTAGTATGAGGCACAACTGGAAAAAAAAGAAACCAAACAATTTCTCTTAAACACAGAAACAACTCCAGTTTTTATAGATACTGTAATGCTGTATTGGGTTCCTTCCAGAAAGAGATCCCATAATTTCATAGTTTTATCCAACCCTGCATAAGAGTTCCTCATATTTGAAATGCTCTCACTACTACATTTCTAAAGTGAATTAAAGCAATCAGGAAATATCAGATTGGTATGTTCAGAAAATAATTTTATGGCTGCAAAGTAACAAGAGGAAGAGGTTCCTACAGCTCATTTGCAACATCAGCAGGTCCCTATTTCATTCTCACACACTTCTTGGTGTCATAGGCATACACCACATTCATCATTTTGGGTAAGTAAGACTAGAGTTGTAAATGAAAAGTCTTTCTGCTTGTGCATGTGACACATTTCCTGATAATTATATGGTTACCATGGGTTGAAGTAGAGTCATTACTTAATGATTACCAATTAAAATTATGATACACTTTCGAGATCTTTTGGCTACTGCCTAGTAGCTCTCCTGTTTAAAGTCCAGCATAGCCATTCAAATCAATATTTTTAGTTTTTTAGATTTGCAATGTGTCTTTCTTTACTACAGTTAAAATCTTGGGGGAGTATTAGGCCACTCGGGAATACTTTCTGCTTTTACCCTCAATTTTAACAGAAGTCTTCTGTTAGTTTAAGTTTTTATTTTCAAATTAAGATACAACAGCTCATTTAGCTATGACAGATGCTGACAATTCATCTTCCTTCATCAACATCTAATAGCCTTAGATAAACATGTGCCATTGTGCTATGAGAGATTATAACGTGCATTTTTCTGCTTGAATTGGAAAAAAAAAAGATACATTACTGCATATTCAAGACAGTAACACATGCATTTCCAAAGAAATCATACACTTCACCTCAACCATGATATCTGACATTAAATGTAGTTTTACCATTAGTTTTAAGGTGGTGATTTGTATATTGGTCTAAATACTGTATCATACATCTAATAAGTTGCTTTAGTCCAGTGAACAACATTCCAGACATTCCCTTGACTCCAGGCATCCTAAATGCATACAAAACACACACATCATGCAGTAGGCTTCCTGCTTGGATCTGCAAGCATACACAGTTAGTTTCTCAAGCTCTGCAGCTTTCTGGATGTTTAAAGAGAAATTAGGAAGTGCTGATGCCAAGCACTCTGAAGACATTCAGACTGAAAGAGAGAGGACAGTGTCATGCAAGTTAAACCTATCTTCCAGATTTTAGACTCACCAATAGAAAATGAGAAAGTTGCAGAGACAAAAAAACACGCACTTTTAAGTCTGATATTTAGCAGCAACTTTCAGACAGACACACACAGAGTAGAAGGTTTGCTACAATTTCCATCTTCTGAAAATAAAAGTAATCCAAAGGGCTGACTTCAGCTGAATGTTGAATTTGCAGTATCATTCTGTCATACAAGTTTCAAAACCTGGAGCTATCTGCCAACTGGGATGACTCCTGTATTTTTCATGCAAGGTGACCAAGGCACAGAGTTCCCTCAGTTGCTTTGTCAGCAAGAGATGATTTTATCAAGGTAGAAATACCTAAAAGGCTCTTTAAAGCACATCAGATAGAATATAAAAAGAAAAAATTAGTCGAAATAAAATACCTAACACTGTCTATAGGACTAGTTTTCCATCTTTCATTTTTGAGGAAACACTAAATATGATGTTGTGACTTCAGACACCCTAAAAAAGCACGTTTATGGTTCACACACATCAGCCACAGACCCTTAATGTGTAACAATCTGGCTTCATCTCAGACTTTTGTAACAGAGAGGTGATTTTCTGGTGCTACACTTACCTTTCCACTACAGCAGATGCGCAGGGTGTTTGATGTTTTAAGAAAAGAAAAAAAATACACCAAAAAACCACTCACAAACACATCCTGAGACATAGTTAGAACAAAGTATATGAAAGGACTTTACAAAGAAAATTTTTCACAGGTTTACACGACCTAAAATGACTCCTTTGATACTCACTAGCATAACAATAGTAGCAATCAAACGTGTAGGCTCAAACATCCTTTTTAATTGTTTCATTGGTCCCATAAGAAAAAGGGTGCTGTGAAAAACAAACCAACATGAACACAGAGGTGAGAAAGGCAAAAGTGAAACTATGCAAGATTAAACTGCCTGTTGTCATGTGGGGCATCAGTACACTATGGGACATGAGACAAAATCCAGTCCTGCTTTTCCTTGGTCAAGTATTTTAATTTTATTCACATTCGTTCAGTTAAAATTACTATAAGCAGAGCAGAACCATCAAGTTAGAAGCACAGGTCAAGGTCAGCTCCAATTAGGTCATTCTTGACAGGTGCTTTTCAAGAACATCATCCACAGAGGCTCTACATGGATTGCCAGGTAATCCAGCTCAATTCCTCTACATAAAGGGCTGTTTTCAGGCCTGGATCCATTCTCTGATCCCTTACCAATCTCCAGCCCTCATTCAGGGTCCTGGTGATGGATACTGCATGAATTACACAAGGTGAAAGCTTTATCTGGTATTCTTGTCTTATATTATTCTGCCTCATTAGTACATTACTTCCAGTTTCATTATTTATGCTTTCTAATGTCATGCTAAATTTCCTCAACCACAGAAAGTTCTGTCTGTCACAAAGTCAGTGAGGCCATGCTTCAGGAACATCAAAGGCTATGAAGTCTTACCAAATATGCCTGTCCTGACAGACAAGATATATTCACCAAAACACACAGAACATTACCAAATGCACAATAGCAAAGAATTATTTTTACCTCAAGGAAGAGGAATCAACAAAATCAAAAAACCTCAATCCCCAAACATGAGTTCGATTCTTCTTTACTGATGAGTAACTTTTACCTTGAATGCATTACTGATAACAATAGACAAAATTAAAATTTTCTTCACCATTTCAGAGCACCATTGGAGAAATGCTGTTCTTTAAAATTCAACAAGAAAAATTGTCCACAAAAGTAAATCATCACGCACAAATGCAACAGTTTCTACCACTTATACAGCATCATTCTGCTTTTGTTTCTCATCTTTATTAAGGAACTAAAATATAAAAACTGTTACCTCCCAATAGACGCAATATTCCCCAGAGTGTAAAACACTGCGAAGAGAATCAGCCCTTTCCTTGGTATCCATAGCAGGCAACTACCCTAAAAGGGAACATTTAGAGAGAGAGGAGGGAAAAATTGTTAGTTTTTAAAAGGAAAAAGGAATATATCCACGAAACGTCACGTCACAAAAGAAACCTTAGGAAAACTTCAACCCACACTGCAGAATCACATATACAAAAGTAAATCACATTTATTAGCATTGTTGTTAAGAGTCACCGTACGGCATCTAATTGGAACAGCCTTCCCAGAGACTCAGAAAAGTCAAGGCACAGCATCGAGCAAGGCTGCAACTGTTTGGGCTCCTGAGCCTCAAACACTGGGGAGGGATATCGAGCAAAGGGTCCTTACCAAGAGCGAGCACAGGCATCCTATCGCAAAACACGCGATGAAACCTTTCACTCGGGTGCCCCAACTTAGCGAAGTCGCATCAATAACCTGGAAGCGAGGAGCAAAACAAAAGTGAAACTCAGCCGCTGCAGCAGCTCTCGCCTCCTCCGAAGGGTGCCAACTCCCCCGCAGATCCCGAGCGCCGTGTCCCGCCCCGGGACCCTCCGCCGGGGACCCGGGCGGGGCCCACGCGGGACCGCCCGCCCGCGCCGCCAACTTTCCCCCCGCGGCCGTTCCGCCACCGCCCCGAGCGAACCGGGGACGGCTCTCACGGAGAGGCAGCGGCAGCGCGCCGATACCTCGGCCAGGCCGCTCGGCTCCTCCGCGTCGCGGCCGCTGAGCACCCGCTTCAGCTTGTCCATGGCTCCGCTCGCCGCCCTTCCCTTCCCTTCCCTTTCCCTGCCCTCCCCGGGGACTCCCAGCCCCGGCAGGCACCGCGCCCACCTGCGCGCCGCTCCGCAGGTAGGGGAAGGCCGGCAGGGTGCCGCGCGGGCTGCCGGGAAATGAAGTCCGGATGCCCTTGCGCTCCCGTCTCCTCCCAGCGCTCCCGCATCCCGGACACGGCTGAGAGGGGTACAGACTTCATTTCGCTCCCACGACTGTGGCTCTTACCCCTAAAGTTCGAGACTCTCTCAGACCATTTTTGTAACAAGGCAGAGTGGTCTCCTGACAGACAAAGGCATGTGGATACAATGTCTTACTTTCAGCATCGCAAATAGTTATTGCTGTTTATTTTGCTCACTTAAAAAACAGAACTATAAAAGGTTTGGTACATTTTATTTAGCAACATACAAGAAACAATATAAACGGCCACATTAAACTTGCCACGAAACAGCTGGAGAATATCCCCCCCCCCCTCCCTCCCCTCTAAAATTATGTATCCAAAGTGGTACTTTGCTGTGGCAATTTTTTGTGTCAGACAGCTTGTGGTACACCAGTTTATGCTGCTGCTTCTTGGTAGTCTGTGTGGCATGAGAAAGTCACTAAGTGCTCCAGTTTCAAACTTGCAGTAAAACTCTAACTTCCTAAACATGTCCTTGTGATTTCTCAAACGTGTGTTCCACTGAAAGGCACAGCACCCAAAACACAGGGATGTCACATATCTATATAGCCAGGATACAAGCCCATTCAATAAAACGGTATCAACAGGTCACAGATTAGGATGTATGATGGACAAGATAAAATACACAGTATAAGCTAAACATGCAGAGTGTTCTTTCCAGTGTTCCATGTCCATTCTGCGGGTTTCCCACATATACTTATGTTTTAGCCCAATGGAGCTTAATGTTAGCATCACTGACCAAATCCAATTCACAGCTTTAATTAATGAATGCAGATATAGTTTTCTTCAAGAGTTCTCCTCTCAGCTTTACAGTGTTTTTATAAAAGAAGTGCCATGATTTACTTCTACCAGAAAAATACCTCTTCATCCCCATTTTTTGTCGCCTTCCTTCTCACTTTCTCCTCATACCCCTCTATCACTGGAGTGGACTCAAACGATCTCCCATTACCAAATGAATTGTAATCATTGCCATGCTGCATTCATTTGCAGCCCATTTCTTCATCCTGACACCAAAATCTTTAGGAAACAAGTAAAGGAAGATGAAAAAAAAGCCAACAGAATATGACTGTAACGGGGGATATAGAGGGCCTGACCTCTATTTCAAAGTAGCCATAAATTCACTCACACAGACCATGTCTGGCTGATAATTTCTTTCAGAGACTGTTTAATTTCAGTTATCTTCACTCATCCTATAGATGACAAGATTCTTTGCAGTAATCCTTTTAAAAGGATTCAAAAAATAAGGCTGAAGGTGTATTCAGAAAAAAACAACAAACCTCTAATCAATAACTTTGTACAAACTAATCCTCACAGACTCTGTGAGGTAAGCATATATTAACTCTCATCTTTACATACAGGGAATGGAGGCACAGAGAAGTGTCTTCCCCATGATTAGAGTAAATCAGTGACACAGGACACTAAGAAAATAGTCCCTTAGATGGCAGCAGACCTTTTTTTTTTCCCCCTCTAAAAACTTCAGAGTCTTTTTCCCATGAAAGCTATTTTTCCAAAGCTCTGGCTACGTCCCAGGTTTTGAGGTGGGCTGTTTCTATTAATCCATGCAGTGTAGAATATGAAGAGCTTAAAACAAAAAGCCCAAGACACCAGAATGTGTACACATTCTTATCTGCAATCCCCTCAAGCCATGAGGCCTGCTTTTCACTGCAGTTACTTGTTTCCTGCTCTGGGAGTCAGCAGTAAGCCAAGACAAGCCTGCTTAGCTACCCCATTCTTAGGCCACACCATCAACACTTTGGAGGATTTCCAAAAGCAATAAAAACATTTAAGTTTAATCTCCAAAGTGTTGAGTTAAAACCATGACTATACATGTGATCACACTTCTATGAATGTTAGAACTTAGAGAATTTTATAATAAACCAATGTGACATATCTGGAACACGTTGGCAACCTCTTAAGGCCATACAGGATCTCCCTTCTCAAACTGCAAATACAGCATCCTTTAGGGATTAGAGAATAAACACCCCTGTCTTCCTCAGCCTTAAGCCATGCTGGAATTTGGTTGTTTGACTGTCAGGGCAGTACAGCCATCACATGTGGGCACCATCCAATGCATCCAACAGAAGGTTAGTGCAAGAAAGGCATTTCCAGTGACTGGAGCTGCACAGAGACCCCAAGTGAGAGTCTCCAGAATTGCCTAGAGACATCTGGCTGACATCGGACTTAACTGCCTCACAAATAAAAAGAATTTTACCTTCATATAGTGTCAAACAAATTAATTTCTTTTCCCCTATCCCTAAACTTATCCTGAGATGAAATGAATTTTCTTAGGTGAGGCTCTGGATCAAAGACTACAGAAAGTACCTTAGTTGATCATCAGCTCACAGTAGGAAAAGCCAAGCAAAATGTATAGTTTAGGACTGTCAGATCAAAATAAATGCAGAGGATTTTTTTTTTGTTACTGTGGATGATTTCTCAATAAAAATAAAATCATGTCAATTTTTACATCACCAGTAATGTCTTAGTACCTGAAGCAGCAATTACAAAATCTTCATAGAAGTGTTAGCAGTGGAGGGTCCAGGAAATACTCCTGCCTGCTTGGTGAACTAAACACAACTCAGACTCTTAATCATCATTTTTCCAATGCCATTAAAATTATAACTCACCACTAAACCAACCATCAACTCCAGATACAGGTTAAAAAAAAACAAACAAAGAACACCATTAGCAAAACCTCTTTGAAATGTTTTCTCTCAAGGCTACAGAAAAATTAGCCAAATTCTTCATTCCACTAGTAGTGAAACACCCCCCATAACAACCATTATGCGATCACATCATCTCCAGTCTACCTCAAGTCCATATAAAATCACATTTATTTAGACTTAACACATGTGGTTTCCAGTGATGCTTCTGGTTTGGGCTCCAGCTTCTCTGGGAATTCTAGTTTTTCACAGATTGTCTCCTTCACAGGTAGATACTGAGAGATCTCGTTAGGCTCCGTGAACAGAGAAGGTGGAACGTGCTAAAAAGCAAAAATTTTTATGAAACAAGTGAGTGAAAGGAAGGGGAGGAAAAAAAAGTATTAAAAAATCAAACTTACACAGACAATTAATCCATAATTTACCTGAAGTAAACACCTGAAGTCAGGTATTATTGAAGTTTACCTTGTAACTTCAAAGGGACATACAGTCTTACTCTCTGTGTGGATCAATAAGCTAGGGAAAGGTATGTAACATTTTTAAGTAGCAGATTATAAGAGAGCAAGAAAGCCAGAGACATCCATAACCAGCTACAAACAAAAATTTTAAAAGATGTATTTAAAATGTGAATGAAACAAACGGTCTTTTTAAGGTTCTAGTTCTAGATGAGATTGGGATGGCCACACGGGATTCCAAGGCTTCCAGCCACTGCAATATATTCACTGGAATTGCTCATATTTAGCTATTGATAATCCATCAATCTCAACATGTATCTCAGTTCTATGAAGTCCAACACAGACATTTTTATGAAATATTAAAACTCATTGGAATTCAATGTAATATTTTAAGAAATAAGGTGGTTTCATTAAGTTAATCAGTATCTTTCTCCAGAGATCCCTGTACACAACTTCATCACATACAAGACATTTGATGGAAAAAAAACATTTATACTGCACAAATTATCTTCAAACTTTCTAGCAACATGCTTTAAAAAGCACATCCAGAGCTATGCAAATGCAACCTGTATTTTGACTACCCCTGCCATGCAGGGAACCATACCACTGTTTCAATTATTTCAAATCTCAGTGAAGCAGGAATCTATTTTGCTTGACCTATGCAAGCTGATCTAGGGAACTGAAAAGCCAAATGCATTTTCCCTCTACAACAACAGGAAGGAAAAATGATTTAGCAGCATAGATTAAAATTTTTAAAAGTGAGGTGAAGTACAACCTAGATCACTGATTAATAGTTCAAAAATTACAAAACTATTCAAAAAGCTCATGTCTGGATTTAGCCCTGTTTATAGAGATTGCTTACTGTTAAGAAATGATACAGTGCCCCTTTCCTCACAAGAAAAAAAAAAAAAGGCATTTTGCAAAAATATTCCCTTGGAAGGTCAGTAACACATTAGCTACTTTTTACAAATGGAAGAAAATAAGGGAGAAGGAAAGTTACAGGAATATGAAAGATTAGGTGCTGGTTCAAGAATAAAAATCAACAGCTACAACTTCAAATGTGCCACAAATTAGTCTGAACCATTACTAGAATTTTAAGGTGACCTATATTAACTTACTTGAAAAAACCTGAATTGAGTCCATTACCAAACAGATCCCTAAACCAACTTGCAAACACACAACCAGGCCTGAAATTGAGTATCATGGGACACCTGATTTTATGCCTGAAGAGTTCTATGAAAAAAACGAATTAATGAAAACACCTTGATAACTCAAAAAGTAGAAAAAGTAACCCAATCCCATCTTTTGTCATGTGACCTGAGCATTTAAAAATGGAAATCTGCCCTGAAATTACCAAAACAAATGCTGCATAAGTAGAAACATTTTTAAATGCAATACCTTTAAACTTGATATTTTGCTTTCTCTGGATGTGTACTCTCGCAACATGTAGGTCTTGTCAGCCTAATGGAAAAAAATTATCATCTGGTGTCAGTGTGACCTGAGCATTTTAAATACATTGAATTTAGTAAGCATTTGAAGCTGGTTGACCACAGGTTTTCATCTGGGAGCAGAAACATACGTTCAAACTCACAAAGAAAGATGATGGCAATGTTCTCTTTTCCAAAAATCACCTTTGTGTGTGCATGCACCAAAAAAACCAAAACCCTGTGACTGAATATACTCGTTAATCTTTACTCAGCTAGAACTCCTACATCAGTACAAATACATTTAGACAGAATAACCAAAGTACAAATCTTAATGTTCTGTATTATTTATGATGTACCAGATCTCAACAGAGTATGGACAGCTATTTGCAAGTTAACACTTGCAGTCTATGAGACAAGCCAAAAATAATTTCTCTGGAGAAAACATACTTTGAGAAAGTATTAAACTATTTATTGCTGCCTCTTTTTATTTCTTGTACTTCCTTCTCTAATCTGTCAAATGTATTTAAAGGATTACTTCACATGAGAAGTAGCCTATTCTGCTCACACAATACCTCACTCCACACTTGGTTGTTAGTTCAGCACCACCACAATAACAAAATACACTTGAAATTTCAGTTCAGTTCAATTCAGGTAACTTCTGTGCCCCCAAACACCACTATTAAATCAGAGGAATATCAGCAGGTCTATGAAAGGAACATGGCAAGGGAACCTCTGTACCACAACCATGATGGAAACTAAGGGTTTACCTCATGATGAAGTCTGGTATCATTCATCCTGATAAGTACCCCATCCACTCGCAAGAAAAACCTCAACAGCACAAAAAAGCTGGAAGGCATAACTCTCTGCAAAAATAAAGATGTTCCATTCAGCACATCACAAAAGTACACTTTAAGCATGCAATTATACACATCAGGTTTCAGAGTGAAAGATGGTATGAGGACTTTGCAGTAGTAAAGCCAAAACCTGGGCTGTTGATATGCAACAGCTATGGCTGGATAGCAGGACAGACAGTGCCTCAAAAGCCTCTTAAGCAGGATGCAGAAAGAGGGAAAGGACTGCTCCCTGAACCAAGTGATAGATGACAGAAAGATTTCAAGACAACATAGTCTCCAGTAAGACTGTATTTCTAACAGCAAGCATAAAGAACTTTGTGTTTGAAAGTTTAAATCCCAGAAGGAAGAACATGCAAAAAGACTGCATTTTGCATTTATCAGCCAACTGAGTCACCAAGCATCTTGTATATGTCTGTCAGTACTCACTACTTTTACACTCAAACTTGATACTCCATGATCATGAAGTTCATCTTCAAACAGGAGTACTTCTTCAAAAAACATAATTTGCTCCCTGGCTTTCAATTTCTCTGTATTGATGTGTTCTGTTGTAGGAACAACCTAAAGATTAAGAACAGTCAGCATATTAATTTTGCAAAAAGTAAATAAAGTTTGTCCTGATCTTTTGAATTCCCAATTTTAGAAAGGAAACAGCTTTTAGAGCTCAAAGCTTCAAAAGTCCCAGATTTCTAGGAGAAAAAATTAAAACCAAAGTTTCCAAGAGTTTCCTCTTGGAAACAAACACAAAGCAAAAGCTAAGAGTGGAAAATTCTGAATAAACTTCTCTCTGGGTACGGGCTCAGTCAGATTTCAGCTGCAAACAATTCTGCTCGCTTTCTTTCCAATGGGTTTTTTTCAGAACATTTGAAGATGCCACAACTGAGAAGTTCAGGTTTATAAACAGGATTCCATGCATTTAGTATCTCTAGCCCACTACAGACTTTGAAAAGGATTCTAATAAAGCCTTTCCATGGAATTCAAGTACCCGTGTGTTTTCCATCTCTCAGTGTCTATAGACATTAACACACTTCTGCTGTCGAAACACTATGGGCCAACAACATTTTATTTATTTCTGTGTTGCATTTTTAATTTCAGAATAACTCTGATGAACTCCAACTAAAGCATTCCAGTGAATTAATATAGATTATCTGCCTAAAAACAGAGAAACTGGGAACTTCAGTCTTATTTTCAAGTAAATAGAGACATGAGAAGGCCTGTGAGTTTAAATATGAGGAGTTACTGTTGCAAGAAAAAATAAAGCCATTGAAAGCCGTCAGATTTACCCATCTCCTTAGATAAACAGGCAAGCAGCAGAGCATAAAGGTGATACAGAATTACATATCTGTTAGTTATGCTGCGTGTGAGGAGCTCAGGGCTTCAGAGGGTCACCCTGCAAGTGCTGAAGAACCTCATGTGCTTTAATCCTAAAATGCTTTAAGACACCTCCCAGCCCCCCTGCCATTATTACAATAAGACATGATTTGATCAGGATAACACATTGAGAGACATGAGAAGCCCAAACTATACTCTGAAGTCAGAAATTACGAAGCATGAAAGATATTACAGAAGCCTACTGAAAAGTAAATGACAGCTTTAAAAACGAGTTTGACTGAAACAATATACAGTCAGCATTTAAGGAGAAAATGGTTACCTTTAATGTTGCAGTATCTCCCAGCAGTGTTCCTTTGTAGTCTGTTGTGTAAGTCCAGTCATAGGGCTTGACAACTTCCTTACTGTGCTCAGTCTCACTCCTCAAAAAGTGAAAAACAGGTTTGTAGCAATTGCTTTCTAGTAATTCTTAAAAAAGTACACATAAGACTATGCACTATGATTTCCAGATTCTTCTCAAAGAACAGTCTGTGTTGCAATGACAATGTCAAGACTTAACCACAGCTTCCCAACATCTCTTTCCATAACTTAGAAAACCATTATGAGAATTTGTGTGCTAACACTACCTTGGTTCTGAAAGTGAAAATAAAGGTTTTCAGACAACATTGCCAAAAAATCTGCATTTCAAGATCATTTTTTCTTTAAGTAGACAGAAAGTAATCTGCTGATGACACACAGCAACCATTAACACTGCAATTTGCCTTAGTTTTCATACCAGTTTTGCTTTCTCTTTGTGTTTTATTTCCAGGTGCTCTACAACCAATTTGGTAAATACTAAGCATTACAATTAGTTCTCATGCATGGTAATTGTTCTGCTTTATTCCTAAGGCTAAAATTTTGAACATGCACAGCACTTTACATTTTGAAACACCACACAATCTTGTAACTCTCAAAGCCCTGTGAGTTCAAGTAAACAGACACAGCCTTAAGCCATGTTAAACTTGAAGTTCATTTTAAGAAAGCCAAGGCACAACTGAAAAATATAGCTGACCCATTTTAACAGACAGGCTGATCTCAGCAAAGAAAAGCTAAGTGACTGTATTTAGGGTAGAGCCAAATGCAACAAGGTCTTCAAGAGTTCATTCTATTCTTTTAACTATTTTATGACAGTTTCATATGCAACACACCAGTACTTGCCCACCGGTGATTAAATACTGTACCTGCTCTCTTGCCACTCCTCTGCACAAGCCACTTTGATCATACCTTGACAATTATTGACACATTTTAAAGCATCTGTAGCATTGAACTCAATTCCAAAACCACAGTCATGTTGTATTCTTAGGATATTGTCTCCAAACATCATCTCTGGCAGGGAAGGCATGTGTAATTCATCAGCCAATCTGCAGGGAAAAATTAGAAGAGACTTCAGTCAGCTATAGTTCAGTGAAAGCAGTCCTTGCTTTGGAATAAGTATTCTTTAGACCATGATAATTCAGAAGACGCATCATCAATTTTTTCTGCAAGACTTTGCTTTTTCCCAGGTGAATCACTGGACCTGAAATGCAGAGTCACTGAACTCGAATGGCTTTTCCACCAGGGCAGTATTTCTGAAGCATTCCTTTCCCATCAGGCTCCTACAAAAGGCTCACACACGAGGAACCAAAAAAAATATCTGAGAAGCACGTGGCACCAGTTTTCAACCTGCTCTAGCAAATCCCCAGATGGTTCATGAACTATTTCAGTAGATGCTCAAAGAGAACTCGTAGGAACAAGCACTCATCACCTGCAGGTCTGAATTCACTGCACAGTGCCCCATACCTCCACATTTAGGGGGCTTACAACAGCCCTGGCAGAGCATGTGAAAAGCACTGAAGACACCACTATGCTCCACTGCTTTTCCAAGCTGGTAGAAGACATGCACTGGTATTTATGACTTTAAGCAGGAAAGCCACAGCCAGAGGCACAGACCCAACTGAAGAAGGCACTGCATGATCCAGCCACCCTATTTCACCTTCTGCTTTGCATCAGTCTGTGCACTTATTTGTACTTCAGCACATACACACACACATGTTCTATAAAAATACACACACACTCCACCACTTGATACACACTGTGGCCTTAATTACTAAAATGTTTTGTATACTTCTCTTCCTCCCAACCACTACCTACTTTACTCATCAAGATCAAAAAGGAATACATGACATCTGGTGAGAAAAAAACCTTCAGAAAATACATTAATTTGAAGGAGAGGAAGAGAAAGTGTCCTAATCACAGTGTTCACATTAAGTCATTCCTGAACAAAAGTGGTTATTTCTGCAACCCTGCATACAAAACCTAACTAAAATTAAAATGGCAAATTCATGGACCTGGAGAACAAGATCCTACGTTTTTCCCAGAGAAGGGAGAATAATATTATTTCCATTTTATCAAGCATAGGCCCCTGACCTGTAAAAACCAACTCCAGCACAGAAAGGAGTTCTCGGCTATGGCACATTAAATCCTTCACCTCTCCACACTGGTTGCTGAGCAATTTTTGCAGTATATCTGCCAGAAATAAAACTCTTGACAGATACTAATGATGTTCCCCAAGCAATAAAAAAAGACAAAATACCAAGAGAAATGCATTATAAAAGGAAGCTGACTAAAAGCACTGCAAATGGATGGTTTCTGCCTTTCCAAATTTGAAGTGGGATGAATTGTTTTGGGATTCTCATGCTAAGTACCAAGACTCCAGGAATATGGCTATTTTTGGACTTCTCTTCCCTGCCCTGCAAAAATCCTCCGTGCTCTTTCAAGCCTATGTTGTGGCTTTTACTACTTTGCTTTTCAGCCTTTTTCAACATGTTCTGAAAAACTGTGTGTTCCTCAAAAACATCTACACAGAGAAAGGGAATTTCTGAAAATCACAGAGCTGACTAATTTAAAGAGCTACAGTGAAAGGAACTGAACAAATTGGAAGTTAAGTACAGCAGGCAATGACAGTTCAAGTCTCTCAGTTCACAAATAACAGAGGGAGTTAACATCTTCCTGATTTTAACAAAAAGATCTTTATTTTTAAGAGGCAGCATCCTACAAAATAAGTTTTGAAATATGCCATAAAAATCAGATACTCTAGTAACAGCCCTCCTTCCCCTGCAGGACACAGGTACAGCTTATATGGATGTTAAATCCTCGTTACAGAAAAACTATTAAATCCCAGGATCCAAGTGTTCTTACCTGTAACTGCAAAAACTAAAAGATCATTGGTCAAAAGCACTCTGAGAAGATTCTTTTAGGCATTGAACATAAATATGGAAGAAAGAGCAGGTTTTACCTGTTTTAAGGCAGATGTTGATTTTTAAAAAAAATATTATGTTGTTATCTTTAAAAATTAACACTTGAATAGGTTACTATAATGCTAATTAAAAAAACCCCACATAACATTTCAAGACTCAAGACTTTATCAAACTAATTAGAATCACAGAATCACTTAGGTTGTACAAGACCTCAAAGATTATCAAGTCCAACCACTAACCCAGCACTGCCAAGTCCACCAGGAAACCATGTCCCTGAGTGCCATCCTTTAAAATCCTCCAGGGATGGTGACAACCGCTCCCCTGAGTGGCCTGTCCCAATGCTTGACAACACTTTCTGTGAAGAAATTTTTCCTAATATTCAGACCCCTGTGCAGAGCCTTCCTGCCATCCAGCAGATCAACACTCCCATCCAACTTGGTGTCACCTGTGAACTTACTGAAGGTGCATTTGGTCNAACCCAGCACTGCCAAGTCCACCAGGAAACCATGTCCCTGAGTGCCATCCTTTAAAATCCTCCAGGGATGGTGACAACCGCTCCCCTGAGTGGCCTGTCCCAATGCTTGACAACACTTTCTGTGAAGAAATTTTTCCTAATATTCAGACCCCTGTGCAGAGCCTTCCTGCCATCCAGCAGATCAACACTCCCATCCAACTTGGTGTCACCTGTGAACTTACTGAAGGTGCATTTGGTCACAGATATTAAACAGGACTGGCCCACATACTGAGCCCTGGGGTCACCACTTGTGAGCGACCACCTGCTGGATGTAACTCCATTCGCCACCACTCTCTGGCCAAGGTTTATCCAGAAAACAATGCACCCATCCAAGCCGTGAGCAGCCGGTTTGTCCCAGAGAAGGCCTCATTAACCCCAGGAAAGGCAAAAGGAAGGTGAGTGAACATACATTTAACACGACAACAGCATCCCTGTGTATGTACTCCAGTTACTGAAAGCGAGAAGTATCTGCCAAATTCGGCTGCCACCAGGGTCAGTTGTGACACAGCTGAACTGTTCAGCTCCACATTAGCAAATCTGACTCAAGCACTCTGTGCTGACACAGGAACATTTTCTCTGATGGTTTGACAGCAGGGAAATCACTACAAGAAGAGAGCAAATTATAAATTTTTAACGAAAACCACTATCTCTAAATAGCTATTACCAAGACATGCTAATAAAGCAGACTCCATGGGCCACATTTAAAAGATCCTTAATCATCATTAAAAAGTAATTACGAAAATCAAGCTTCTAATTAGCAGGCCTCAGTTCACAGAGGTCCAGATGTCCAAAACCATTCAAATCACAGAAGGATTTGGGATAGATGATCTTTAAGGTGTCTTCCATTTATAACCCCTGTGCCACGAGCAGGGACATCTCACACTGGACCAGGTTGCCCAGAGCTCCATCCAGCCTGGCCTTGAACACTGCTGGGGTCGGTGCACCCACAACTGGGCAACCTGTTCCAGTGTCTGACCACTTTCACAGTAAAGAACTTCCTCCTAAAATCTAATCTAAATCTACTCTCTTTCAGCTTGAATCCCGTGTCCTGTCACCACACCCCCCTAGTCCCTCTCCGCCTTTCCTGTACGCTCCCCACAGCAACCATGACAATCAAAATTCCACAAATCACCTGTAACCCAAATCACTCCAGTTTCTCCAGCCAAAACATTGAGCTTACCACTTCAGAAAAAAAAGAGAGAGACGAGCCCCCCTCCCTCAGCAACTGGGCTGAGAAGCGCCTCCCCCCGCCCTGGGCACAGCGTGTTTCCTGCCCAAGGCGCCCCCGACCCGCTGCTCGGGGATGCCGGGGGGCCGTGCCCGCAGCCCGCCGCACCTCTCGGCCTGCGCCGACTTCATGATGTGCGTCCGGGCGGCGCTCAGCTTCCACGGCCCGAACGTGAAGTCGCGCCGGCTGCTCTGGAAAACGGGGTGCATGGCGGCCGCCTCCTGGCCCAGGCGAGGCGGCGGCGGCGCAGCCCCGGTGCTGTGCTGTGCTGTGCTGTGCTGGTTTCTGCTGTGCTCTGCTGTGCCGTGCCGCCCTTGCCTTCCCGCACAGCCCGCACGGCACCGCCCGCCCTCACGGAACCGCTTCCGCTTCCCAGGGCGCGAGCGGCGGAATCCTGGGATGCGTCGGGAAGGGCTGTGCCAGCGCGGGCAGGGAGGTGCCGCTGCGCCGCTGCTCAGGCCTGGTGAGGCCGCGTCGGAAGTGCTCGGTCCGGTGCTGGGCTCCTCAGAGCAGCAGGGACACGGAGATCCTGGAGCGGGGCCAGGGGACAGTGACAATGATGGCTGAGGGACCGGAGCGTCTCTCTTAGGAGGAGGAGCTGAGGGAGCTGGGTCTGGTCAGCCTCGAGAAGAGGTGGCTGACAGAGNAATTCCACAAATCACCTGTAACCCAAATCACTCCAGTTTCTCCAGCCAAAACATTGAGCTTACCACTTCAGAAAAAAAAGAGAGAGACGAGCCCCCCTCCCTCAGCAACTGGGCTGAGAAGCGCCTCCCCCCGCCCTGGGCACAGCGTGTTTCCTGCCCAAGGCGCCCCCGACCCGCTGCTCGGGGATGCCGGGGGGCCGTGCCCGCAGCCCGCCGCACCTCTCGGCCTGCGCCGACTTCATGATGTGCGTCCGGGCGGCGCTCAGCTTCCACGGCCCGAACGTGAAGTCGCGCCGGCTGCTCTGGAAAACGGGGTGCATGGCGGCCGCCTCCTGGCCCAGGCGAGGCGGCGGCGGCGCAGCCCCGGTGCTGTGCTGTGCTGTGCTGTGCTGGTTTCTGCTGTGCTCTGCTGTGCCGTGCCGCCCTTGCCTTCCCGCACAGCCCGCACGGCACCGCCCGCCCTCACGGAACCGCTTCCGCTTCCCAGGGCGCGAGCGGCGGAATCCTGGGATGCGTCGGGAAGGGCTGTGCCAGCGCGGGCAGGGAGGTGCCGCTGCGCCGCTGCTCAGGCCTGGTGAGGCCGCGTCGGAAGTGCTCGGTCCGGTGCTGGGCTCCTCAGAGCAGCAGGGACACGGAGATCCTGGAGCGGGGCCAGGGGACAGTGACAATGATGGCTGAGGGACCGGAGCGTCTCTCTTAGGAGGAGGAGCTGAGGGAGCTGGGTCTGGTCAGCCTCGAGAAGAGGTGGCTGACAGAGGATCTCATTAATGTGTATAAATATCTAAAGAGGGTGAGGAGGATGGAGCCAGGCTCTGCTCGGTGGTGCCGAGCAACAGGACAAGAGACAACGGGCAGAAACTGATGCCCGGGAAGCTCCTCCTGAACATGGGGAACAACTTCTTTGCTGTGCAGGTGACCCCACACTGGAACAGGCTGGCCAGAGAGGTGTGGAGTCTCCCTCACTGGAGATACTCAAGAGTGTCTGGACACAGTCCTGTGCCAGGGGCTCTGGGATGACCCTGCTTGGGCAGGGAGGTCGCACCAGGTGTCCCGCTGTGGCCCCGTCCAGCCTGACCTATTCTGTGATTCTGGGAGGTGATGCCACACATGGGTCGCTCCTCTGCGCCCCCGGAGCTGCCTCAGGGAGAGCAGAGCGGTCCTTCTGCGCTCTCTCTGCCCCGCACGACGAGCCGGCGAGCTCACCCGTGCCGCTGTTCCCAGGCAGCCGGTCTGCAGCAGCCGGAGCAGGACGCCCGTGTGCCCCGGGGCTGTTTGTGCCTCCAGCCGCCTCCCTCCGGGTACCTCTGCAGGGCCCTCATGGGCCATTTCTGTGGCCACGCTCAGAGGTGCAGCAAAACGTTACCAGGGTCCGTCTCACAGACACCCTGAGATGTGTGGGATAGTACTGTGCACACGTTGTCACGGAATCACCGACTGGATAAGCTTGGAAGGGGCCACAGTGGGTCACCTGCTCAGGCAGGGTTGTCCCCAGAGCACAGGATTGAATCCAGACAGTTCTTGAGTATCTCCAGAAAGGGAGACTCCACACCCTCTCACAGGGCAAACTGCTCCAGTGTGTGGTCACCTGCACAGTAAAGAAGTTCTTCCTCACGTTCAGGTGGAACTTTCTATGCATCAGTTTCTGCCCATTGTGGAATCTCCTGTGTTTGTTCTTGATGTATTGCTTCTTGAGTGCTGTCCAAAGATGGGCTTTTAAAAAATGTTAAAATGCAGTGGTGTGGTAAGCTTAAAATATCCTGTAGAAAAGCGTCAGTAGAAATTGTTGAAAATGGCACATAACTTGCTACTCCAGCGCTGATGGGGGAGTGCTCGTATTGCTTTTGTGCGTCATCGGAGGGCAGACTTAACTCCCTAAGAACTTCCCTTGGCATGAGAGCAAGACACAGGTCCTGCTGCTGGGGCACAGGGGCGAGATGAGACAAGAGCTGTGGGAATCTGGTGTCCACATCGTGAAAAACTCCCCAGAGCAATCAAAACATCACAGCTCGTGTCTGAGCAGTCGTCCTCTGCACTGAAGGGCCTTGCCAGCCTATGAGAAAGCCAGGAATTAGGGATGTACAAGCACGCATTTAATAATTGTTCGCGCCTGATACTGTGTACTTTACACTGACACTTCTATCCGGTGTCTTGCTACAGGTGGTGGTGGGGAGAACTCCCCAAATCTTCTCGGTCTTTAATAAAGTTTCGGGGTTTAGGAGGTCTAGCAATTCGGCTCTGCCCTTCTGCCATCGCCTGGTACTTCGTGCCGGGGCAACTCGCTCCACTTTTCCCGATCCATGTGCGATGGAACCCGCGCTCCCGGGGTCCGCGCTCCGCAGAACATGGCGGCCGGGGAGGGGNGGGCAGAGGCGGCGGGAGCCGCTCGCCGCCGGGGCGGGGAGGAGGCGATGGGTGCCCGGGGCGGAGGACCCTGTCCCAGCCCTTTGTTCGCTGCCGGAGGGAGCGCGGGGGCAAAATGGCGAAACTCCCCCTTCCCCACCGTATTTCCAACTCGATCCCGCCCGCTTTGTGTATGCCGGCACGCCTAGCAGCGCTGCCCTGGGAAGGGATGCGATGCTGCCCTTGCCCCGGGATGCGATGCGGTGGGATGGGATGGGATGCGGTGGGATGGGATGCTGCCTTGCCCTGCCTAGCCCCGTGCCGGAGGCCGCTTTCTCCCCCCAGGGAGCAGTAGGGCCGTGAGAGGACGGGGAGCCCCAGGTGCCCCGGGTGTCTCCAGTGCCGGAGAAAGCCGCCTTTCCAAAACCTGCACTGGTCCAAAAGTACTGGAAAGGCCCGCAGAGGTGGTGCGGGAATGCATAGAGAGAGGAACTCGGACAGCCTCGCTAGAGAAGAGCCGAGTTATGTTTTGAGACAGCATGGCCCAATAATGTCTTTAATTACGCTCTTAGGAAAGTACAGATAAAAATGGAAAAAAGGCGTCTCTCCAGACCGACGCCGCTGCCTAAGGCCACAGCAGCCATGCAGATGGAAGCACTTCTGTGAGTACTCCTGGCTCTCTGGGACCCATGGGTGGGCACAGCAGCAGGATTTGCCGAGATGACTCTCCCCAAGTCCCTAATTTCCAAGAAATGGTAATATCAACTTTATGTCGATTGGTGTACTATTTTACCTTTCTGATCTGCGTATTTGCATTTTTTTGGTGGTGGGTTTTTTGATTTCTTTTAATATGCCGTTCTGCAGATGGGTGAAGGATTGGATGAAGTAGGTAGTGAATGCCAGTTGGAGGCAGTAGGGAAAAGGCTTCTGAGGACTTGGGAGAAATTACAAAGTTTCACAAAATGAGGTTGTGAGTCAGTGGGATGGATGCTAACACTGAAAAGTCAAGGATTTAAGGTTCTCAAACATTTCTGTAGCATGGACCTTGCCTTAATGCAAGGAAGTGTCTTTCAAACCTCATGTACAGAAAGGCAGTTCCCCCAGTCCTTTGGTATTGGCAGTAAAATACAATCACTGCTGTAGCTAAGGCGATTATGAACATGGAGAAGTGATGTTGGGAGAGTACATGCAATGGTCCCTGAGTTACTTACCAACTGTTAAGAAAGAGTCAGCAGAGTATGACTATCCAGGCATCCACAGAGCACAAGCAAATGCTCCATAGGCAGAATACAAGGCAACAATGCAGATAAACAGGCAGAATTTTTTTAGAAAGTGTCTTTCTTTAAAGTAAGAAAAACAAAGACTCATAGTGACATTTGTGTTGTTTCTTCACAGCCTAGATGAAGGGACTGAATGAGATGCACAGCTGGTAAGTATGATGTTGAAACAAGGAAGATCTTTAGGAAATTTTAAAGTAAATTGTGCTTATTTTCTTTCTTGTCGTGCCCTTTCACCTCTTCTTGTCTTTCAGACTGTTTCTTCCTTGTTCTAGGCTTGGTGCTGCCATTGACCTCTTTGGTGTGCCCATAGGCAATTTACTGCCCCTTCGCTTGTCCATCTAAAATGGTTTCCTGCATCCTACAGGTAAATTTTAACACAGGCAACAGGGCCTCCAGTCTTTGGAAAGAGTTTGAAGAAATCTTGCCTCAATGTTTCTGAGCATTGTTCTGCTTCTAGCTGCTCAGCATGTCTTGGCTGCTCCAGCTCTGCACGCTCTGACCATGAGCAGCAATTCCTCCCTCAGCAATGTGAAGGGCCTGAGGAACCTCACCACGCAGGAAGACGGGGCAGTCAGAGTCACCGAGGCCATTGCTATAATCGTCATTGCTATTTTCATCTGCTTGGGCAACCTGGTGATTGTCGTCACCCTGTATCGGAAGTCGTACCTTCTCACCCTGAGCAACAAGTTTGTGTTCAGCCTGACCCTTTCCAACTTTCTACTCTCTGTACTGGTGCTGCCTTTTGTTGTCACCAGCTCCATCAGGCGAGAATGGATCTTTGGGGTTGTTTGGTGCAATTTCTCAGCCCTGCTCTACATGCTGATCAGCTCAGCCAGCATGCTGACTCTTGGACTCATAGCCATAGACCGGTAAGTCTCCCATTTTTAATGAATTGTAACAAATTTCCATTAATCTCCTAGAGTGACTGCTTGGCTGTTCGTAGAGTTGACAAGCAATGCAGAGGGTAACACAGCATACTGTTGTAGTGTCATTTTTTCCTTCAGCCCCTTGTACATCAAGAGAAAGTGATGTCATCAATAATGCAAAATGCAGTCATGCATCTAGAGTTCTTTGAAGCTCTTGATGGTATAATAACATACTATTTGAGAAACATGAAATAATGACTTAAAATTCCAGATTTCCTAAGCGTGCACTCACACACAGGAACAGATTAATAGTTGCATGTGTGCCTTCAGCCAAGTTTGACAGTCTTGACTGCAGCGATACCTACTTTCTTATGTAATTGTTCTTAGAAACCGTGTCCCTGACTCTGCTTTGATGGTTGAAGAAAAAACAATCTAGATAATCAACATCATTACAATATGTTCTTTATTATGTGTCTCCTGTTGATACTTCTTTTCCTGTCCACCAGATACTATGCTGTCCTGTACCCGATGGTTTATCCAATGAAGATAACGGGCAACAGAGCAGTGGTAGCTCTTGTCTACGTGTGGCTACATTCCCTTATTGGCTGTCTCCCTCCACTTTTCGGCTGGTCATCCTTGGAGTTTGACCAATTCAAGTGGATGTGTGTGGCAGCCTGGCATAAAGAGGCTGGCTACACTGCCTTTTGGCAGATCTGGTGTGCCTTGCTGCCTTTCGTGGTCATGATGATCTGCTATGGGTTCATATTCCGCGTGGCAAGGGTTAAGGCCCGCAAAATCCACTGTGGGAGCGTCGTCATTGTGGAGGAGGACTCGCAGAGGAACGGGAGGAAAAACTCCAGCACCTCCACATCCTCGTCTGGCAGCCGAAGAAACGCTTTCCAAGGGGTTGTTTACTCAGCCAACCAATGCAAAGCTTTCATAACCATCTTGGTTGTCATCGGGGCTTTCGTGATTACGTGGGGGCCTTACATGGTAGTGATTACATCAGAGGCACTTTGGGGAAAAAACAGTATTTCCCCTGCTTTGGAGACATTAGCTACGTGGTTGTCCTTTTCCAGTGCCATTTGCCATCCACTAATTTACGGGCTGTGGAACAAGACAGTGCGCAAGGAGCTCCTGGGAATGTGCTTTGGGGACCGGTATTACCGCGAGTCCTTCGTGCAGCGCCACAGGACGTCGAGGTTGTTCAGCATTTCCAACAGGATCACAGGTAAGATGCGTGGCTGCAAAACACACTTCCTTAATCCCACCAAGAGCAAGGTTTCATGTCTGCGTGTCCTTGGCATGCTTCAGGACTCTGTGAAGAAAGTGGGATGTTCCTGGAGTTTTCATCTGTCTTTTGTTCAGGTTATCATAGACGGTTGAAAGGAGCAATTTTTTTTAGTGGTAGTTAACATGTTTTTCCTACTTTAGTAACATTTTCTCAGCCATAGAAGACACAGTAATAAGGTTAATTAAAAAAAAAAGTATTTTCTTCTTTTCCAAGCATTTTCTTTTGTGTGCTTCTGTTTTGTGTTGCCCAGATTTGAGCTCTAGCAATAGTACTTTTTCTAGCACTTTTCCTTTGATTTCTGGCTTTATGCTCTGTGGATACAACTCTATTGAGATCCACTAAAGTTACACTGGTGTTACTGTTTCTGTAAATTCAGTTTTTAGCTTAATGATTGTGAAGAAAATATCATAAACAAAGTAAAACTGTGATAATAGAAGTATTAGCCTGCCCATGTTGCAGGCTGAGAGCTTCAGTTGCTCAGTTTGGTGGTTTTTAGTTTTGGGGTTTTTTTTTAAAGTAGCAATGCAATGACATTCTGATTTTTGGTCATTTGCCTGGTCTTGTTTAGAAGCTTCTAAAAACAGAACATCTTGAAGGGATATTTCTTGCAGAGGCAGGAACTGAATTTATTTTATTGGGAAGAAAGATCTTAAATACATAACGAATGTGAGAGCAGCAGGGCATCCGTCATCTTTTCTGAAACCTGGGATTACTGAGAGAGACTGTCATCTAAATGAAAGGGTTCTGCAGCTACAGTCACATCACAAGCTGCAGGAGCTTTAACAAAACTGTATCCAGGAGATGCTATGGATAAATACATTGAGAACTAATGTGTGAGGGAAAAGACAGAAAATTTCTCTTTCGAAGCTATAAGAAGCTGAGAGCTTCAGGTTTTTCAGGTGTGTTAGCTGGAGACTGACAGGGAGGAGAAAAAGACTCCCACCAAATCCACAACAAAATCTTGAAGTGGAATTCAAAGAAGGCACCTTTGTAAAAATCCTAGGATCTCCTCCCTTTTTTATTTGGAAATTTGAAAGCAGTCAGGCACCCCTGTGCTTTAACCTTGCTCACAAGCTTCTTTACTCATTAATGGCCTGTCACAGCTGCTGGTGGCTACCAGGTAGTTCTTGCTCTAGAAGGTATCTGGCAAATATCTCCATGCCTGTGAGAGTGTATGCTCAGTGTTCAGCCTGGCTGGCTGATAAAATACTTGAAATTGCAACAAGAGTGAGAGGGAGGTGGCGCAGATACAAAGGAGACTTGCCATACAGAAAGACTCCAACAATACCCGAGAGCTGCTGGCTGGATTTCTAAGATGGGAAGTCCAGAAGCTGTGCACTCTGGATCAGCAACATAAGTTTTAGATACAGAATGATAAATAAGGCAGCAGAATGGGTATTACTGGAAGAGGGTTTTACTATTGGAAACCCCTTAAGCATTCGTTGTGTAACAAGAACAAAACTTTCTTGCAGATTTGGGACTATCTCCTCATCTGACTGCCCTCATGGCAGGTGGGCGGCCACTAGGAAACAGCAGCAGCACAGGAGACACAGGTTTCAGCTGCTCACAGGACTCAGGTAACCACCAGTGTCTTGCTCTCTTTAGCTGGGCAGAAACTTGCACTTGGCAGAACTCACTGGGGTAGTCAGTGTTTACACACATGGATGTCTCTTGGTGGATGAATGACATGAAGCATCTGTTCCAGCTGTTACAAAAAAGAAACTGCTGCAGTTGCTTTTTTCTGTCCCTGCTCTCAATATATTTACTTGCAAAATGCTCTTTGCGGAATGATGACCTTCCCTTGATAATGTGTTATGGAAACAAGACTTTTGTGCCCTTCTTTAGTTTCTGTTGCTCTTTGGAGACTTTCCCTGTATCCACAAGGAACAAAGAGCAACAAAGAGCTGTGGAAAATGTGCTTCTCTGTTTCCTACTTTTAAGAGACCTTGTCTTGTTCTTCCTGCAATTTAACATAAACACTTGGGATGGTTTCAGCTTATGTTTTTGTCACTACTTAAGATCTCTCAACTGAAGTTGTTTTGGAAAAGGGAAAAAAAAGAGTTCTGGCAATTTTCTATTCAGAACTGTTGCTAGATTTTTCTGGCAGCTGATTTAGCTACCACTCCTTAACTGCACTAGTTTAAAGAGTATTTCTACTCTAGAGACACCAGAGGGTGGTCTTCTAATGTTTGCTTGGTGTAAGGGGTTTGTTTCTTAGTTTTGTGAAGGAAGTCTGTGGAGAGGTGGGATTTAGTTTTGGTAGTTGTTTTATGCTGGTGGTTTTATGCCTGTTGTAGGTATTCTGCAGCTGTGGGTGTTAAAGGAGAATAAGATCCTGGTAAACCTGCTTTGGTTAAGAGGATGTTGTGTTACCATTTTTTGAGGAATGATAGTGAGCAGTTTAAACAAATGAAGAAATAAAGAGATACTGAATGCTGTTAGAAGTGCCACTGTTGGTTAAGGAGGGAGTACAGTCCATATTCTGAGAGTGGCTATGCAGTGATCCCCTGTGAAATATTGTTTCACTGGATGCTTTTACTGTGAGGAACTAAAGTACAGAAAGAAGTCCTAGTCCCTCTTCAATGTTGCCTGCTGCAGGCAGTACATGATCCCCATGGCCTGTGATGCAGTTGCATTTTTATCTGCCCTGGTAAACAGAAACTGGGCTTTTCATGTTATGAAAACCAGATTAAGTAGGGAGAGAGGAAAAAAATCCAAGTGATGCCAGCTGTGCACAAATTTATGAAGTAAGACCTGAGTCCCAATTACTAGAAATGTTGCCTCAAAAACAATTATTCCAAGGACTGGTCTCTTCACCAGCCTCATTTTAGGGAAAAAAAAAAAAAGAGTACTGAAATAATGCATTTGAGAAAAAGCACTAAAATTCTGCTCCATGGAAGGTCTCTTTCTTCCTACTACCACTCTTCCATTGCATCCTGCATTTCTAGGAGATCAATAGGAGTCTATTGCTTTCAGCCTCCAACCAGGAGATTCACAGAAATTCATAGGCTTATGTGGGACCCTCTATTTGGGCAGCACTCAATTCTTTCTTGTGTGCTGGAGGAAGACACGTGATTGATACCACACACAAGTTTTGCCTTAAAAGGTTTGTCACTTTGCGACTTTGCAATGGGTTATCAGCAAAGACCAGACCTATGGAGCAGTACCTTGTCTAGAGATGTCTTTCAGTGTCTGTGAAGAGGCTGCTGGAACATCTGCTTATTGCAAAAACATTGAATTTGGTGGTCAAAACCAACAAGTGGGTGAAGAGGGATATGAAGCCACCCTCTGGAGGAGTTAGAAAACATGGAAGGCACTTTGTCCTAGGCCTCTTGTCACATCACAGGAGTAAATGGACTGATTGTAGAGTGCCACACATTGAATGTGTGCAAGCTCTGTCTTCCAACAACAGCTTCCCTGAGGAATCCTTGCTCAGAAGTGTCCCTAGTGTGTCCACAAAATACTTGCTCTGCTTTTCCCTTATGCAGCAGAGAGACCAGCATTGCAAGAGAGGTGTGGGCTGCAGTCTTGCCCTTTGTGTGAAAGCATTGCAGAGATGCCAAGATGAATTTCCTTGTGCTTTCTAAACTCTATTTTATGTTGGAAAGGTGCAAAGCAGATTCATTCAGGGAGGTGAAAGTAAAAAAATAAAAAAATTAAAAAATCCTGAACTGGAAAAAGACTCATGAGACAAAAACCAGTCTCAACCAGCAAGGGATTTTTTCCTATTAAAACATGCTTCAAAAAAAGTCAAAGTAAATTGAACAGAAAAATTCTCCAGTTCAGATTCTACCCAGGTCCGATTACAAGCATGACATTTGGCAGCCATGGTTGTCTGCCTCTTGGGTAGCCACTGTTAGCCTCTTGTCTTCATCAGGAAATGGGGGAGGTTGCCCTCAACTTTACCCTCTGTTTACTGAAGGTAAGAATTTACCTTTGTCTGCTGTCCTATTGACATTATAAGCGCTTCAGCTGAGAATTTTGGAGCTGCCTGGTTTTAGATGGCTAGTGAGAAAAGACCTTTGAATGAAAACTCTGAACTCATTCTTTTCCTGTGCAGTATTTAATTTGAGCTGAAATTTACTTGCAGAACCTGGGCTTAGTTGTCTTTTGGAGGAACTTCCGTAGACTGAAAAGTTTTTGATACCGCATTGTATCCCAGTGTTACTGTTTTACTTGAGAACCACTTGCATTGTTTCAGGAACAGATACAATGCTTCTCGAAGATTACAGCTCAGATGGTCCTCATGCCCCACACTGTATCTGTCCTCCTCGAAGGAGAAGTTCAGTGACATTTGAAGATGAAGTAGAGCAAATTAAAGGTGAGTTTAGGGGTAAGTATGAAAATGCTCAGAACCAACTATATTGCCTGCTCAGGAAGCCTCACAGGACCTTCAGAATTGTCTTGAAACATAGCTGGCCACTGTCTGCCTTGGCAGACCTGACCATTCATGCAGGTGCATCAGAAAGCAAGATCAGATCTTTCTTTCAGCTCTCAAGTTACAACAGACAAGGACAAGAGTAGAAGCTGTGATTCCCTGCATACATAGAATTTATATTGCACAGCAGTATCCTCTCTGCAACTCCACTCATCTTGGTGGCCGTTGCAGACTGTTTTGTGTTTCTCAGGGAATATATTTTCCTGACATCGTATTTTCATTGCATTATTCCCTGTGTTTCTCATTTGCTGCCTCCTCTCAACTTTATCACTCACAGACTTGAAATACTTCAGTTTACAGAATCGAATAGTCTGAATACAATTTCATTTTGTTACCCTTACTTTTTTTACTTAACTTCTACTTCACTCTGCTGGGTATGCTCCTCAGCAGATATGGATGAAAATAGATGAACCACATGCACTTTTTTCAGTCACTTCCCTTGTTGATTCTGTGCTAAGAAAGTGTTGCTGTGATCGTCTGTAAAATGTTGGAAATTCAATTTAGGCTGATAGTTACACTAATATGGAATAGAAGACTAACAACTTAATTTTTTAAATAATACATGATTATGGACAGTATGAAAATGAGCAGAAACATTTAAGAATTAAGTAATAATAAAACCTGAAATAATGAGAAAACTTTTTCTATGGAATTTTTAAACATCTTGGCAAAATTCACTTTTGTCCTCTTCCCAGCATGAGATTAATGTTTTCTTGTATAAATACATTACCATACCTTTCCTATTACCTTTCTGAGTGATTACATGGGAACAGACATCTAATATTTTCTGAGTGAAAGAGGGGCTCTTAGTGCAAAAGTGTAAACCTTCCCCACAGGTTTACCAATTCTCTTTGGTAAGTCTCAGGCTTTTCAGGATCTCTGAGACTTTATTTCAGTCTCACTGAAGAGTCACATTTAGGACAAACACTTATATTGCTCAATGTGTTGGTGGGTACAGAGGTATATAGATGCTACAAGAACAACTGCAGCAACACTGAAGAACAGGTGGTATCCCAGGTCACTCTGGGATTTTGTGTTTGGGAAGCCTGAGTACTGTTGTTAAATGTGCTCTGTAGGATAGTTACTCTGCAGAGAGCATGATCATACCTTCACAAAAGGATCAATATTAGTTTGCAGAGCCATGCTGGTCAACTCAACGTTGCGCCTTTTTTGCCTTTTTTTTTTTCAGAAGCTGCAAAGAATTCTGTTCTTCATGTAAAAGCTGAAGTCCATAAATCTCTGGACAGTTATGCAACCAGCCTAGCAAGAGCTATCGAAGCTGATGTGAAAATCAGCTTGTTTGGGGAAGATGCTTTACCAGGAGCCCTGTTCCCGGTGCGGACTCTGCCAGGAAGCAGCATGAGCACACGGCGTGGTGTCAGGCCCCACACCTGCCAGAGACTGAAGCTGCAGAGCATCGATGAAGGGAATATTTGACACAAGCACTGGAGTAAGAAAGTAGAACAAAACCACTAAGCAGGACCTATTACAGCTGTTAGTGTTTAAACAGGATAGCATGTTGGGATGTTTTCAGCGGTTTTTCAACACCTGAAAACCAGCTGAATTCTGGTACTTGCATCAGCATTTTACAGTAGTGTTTGTTTACTGTTTAGGGTGCTATTGACTCTACTGTGCCATGTCTTTATCACACAGTGCATAGGAATGATGCAGGGTCTGGTTTCATTGACCAGATCATTAATCTGTTGAATCTTGGGTCCATTATTGACCAAAGCTGATACAGCAAAAAAGCAAGAAAAGTATATGCAGTGTTTAATTCCTTGTTCCATCCATCATCTTCTGAACACACCAGGATAATCAGTTGATACTTGATAGCTGGAGTGCTCTGATAGGAGCTTGTGCATGGGATACTACATACAGACTTACTGTCACAGACTCCCAGATGAGGGGCATGGACTTCACTAAGGGCAAAACCTGAGCTTCTCAGAGAGCTCATGCAGATTATGGTCCCACTTACATTTGCTGGGGGATATTTCTGTCTGTTCAGCCATCAGAATGCTACCTTTGACACTGGACTGTGCATTGCTTCAGTGGTACAGGACACCAGCTTCTGTAGATGTCATAGGTGGGAGCAGACCTGGGCTGGAAATGGCATAAAGATGTTTTTTGAGGAAATCATTAAGGCAGAATTCTTAGTTCCTCTCAGAAAACTCAGCTCATGTCACTGGCTTTGCTGTTACTAAAAGGGCACTCTGGCTGTGCTAAGATTAACAGAATATAAATAAGATACTGCCACTTCATAGTCAGGATTCATCTTTTCTAGAGAGAAAAGAGTTGTTTGGGTTTTTTTTTTTAAATCATGAGGGAATGTAGTATTTAAGCTATACTTACCTCAGTGCTTCTATTTCTTGGAGTATTAATCTCAAAAATAGGAACATTTGGCACTTATATTGCACTTTGCATGTTCTTAAGCACTGTACAGACATTACCTTGTTAGGCCTTTGTGAGAGGGTTGATAGCCCTGCTTGCCAAAGAAGGGGAACTCGGTGCAGTCAAGCTGCTGGCAGTGAAACAATCTGCAAAGGTGGAAAGGTTTGTTCTGAAAAGAGGGATGAGGTGGATCATACAAGTATATCTAGCTTCAGGAACCTTCCTGTGCCTTCCTGGGCTACCCTCTTCCTTACTTTGGAGGGGTTACAGCCCTGCCTTACTGCATATTTCAAAGGGAGGGAAACATAAGCCAGGAGAATAATTGCTTCGGGGTGGATGTGAGTAGGAAAAAGAATTTAAGGACCAAGGACTTGCATTTGTTTACTCTTGTGTCTGCTCCCCAGTGCCTCCACCTTTCCGTATGAGGTTTTGCTGGAGATTGTTTGGAAATCAGGAGCAGAATGATTCCAAAACTGTGTGTAGACTTGTTAGGTTTTTAATTTGTACAACTTATTCAGAGACACAGAAGCAAAGTGTTGCGAGGCAGAGCCTCTCTCCAGTACTGTATTTAGGCATCCTATTTGTCTGTGTTCCCGACTCAGAAATGTATTTCAGCACGAGCTTATGTCCATCTCTGGACAAAGCAACTTGACCTTATGAACTAGCCTGAATCCCATTAAGTTCCCATGTAAAATATATCTGCATGCTTGAAATTCAATACATGGTTTGCTTATTTAAGAACAGGCTGTTAGAGCAAGAACACTTAAGCTCCAATACGATGGCTCTTTGCATAATCCAGGAATAAAGCAATTAATAATAGTGAGGTTCTCGCTCCTGCATTTTTTGCTTCTAGTGTTAGCTAAATTAGCACCTGTGGGCACTCATTTCAAACAAACAGACAAAAAAAATCGCAGTATTTGCCGGGAAATGCTCTGCAGTGAGGTCATTATTGCTTCATTAACTTCACAATCACAGCTGCTTGTAGTGTTCAACGCTCCTTTAAGGCACATACACTTGCTTAGAAGTATTTCGTCTGCCTCCCTTTTTTTTTCATATTCCTGCTTTGAAACAAACCGAGTGAAGTCGTTTCTGAATGTGAAAAGAGCACACGGTATGTTAGACGTTGCGGTGGAGTCTGTGTTTCCAAGGCACACATGAAAGCACAAAATCGTTAGTATTGCGTAAAAAGCACGTTTTTCACACAGGTACTGAGCCAAATTCAGCCTCCAGGCGGGTCGGGGGCGGGTTGCATCAGTTTACACCGTGACTGAGTTTGGCCGCCAGTGTTAATGTCACTAATCCGTTACTTCGTGTGAACGTTGTTAATATTTTTGTACACTTTATAACCCTTCTGTAATCCTGTTCTCACCGGAGTAATTCCCTCACTTGAACTGTCCTTAACGAGGAAAATGCACACGTTTTGCAAAACTGTATTTCCCCCCTCTCAAATACAAAAGAGAAACAAAAAAACAAAACCTAATTTCCAGCTCTTGATGGTCTGCGCTGTTTGTTCATACTTAAGATTTATCTTTAGGCGTTCAACTCGCGGGAGGAGCCTGGCAGGGAGGTGTCCTGGCTGGAGCACGGCTGTCTCCGCACGGGGCGGGTTTTGGGAGCGCGGCCGTCAGGGATGTGACCCTGAGGTTTTCCCGGGTCTTCGTGTCCATATACCCCCATTCCCGTATCCATATACCCCCACTCCCAGGCCACGCCCCCGCCCCTCTGGCCACGCACCCGTTTCCGGGATGGGCGGCGGGGAGAGGCGCGCGCGGCCATGGAGCGCGTGCGGTGCCCGCGGCACGGTGAGGGGCGGTGGGAGGGTCCCGGTCCCGTCCCGGGGTGAGGGGACCCCTCCCGGACCCCTCTGACCGCCCCCGCCCTTCCCGCCCCGCAGGGTCCCTCTGCTTCCTGAAGACGGGCGCCCGCGATGGCCCCAACAAGGGGAAGAGCTTCTACCTGTGCGGTTCGCGGCGCCCCGCGGAATGCGGCTTCGTCCTGCCCGCGCCGTAAGTGCGGGGCGAGGGGTGGCCGGGAGGGGCACGGGCGGGACCCCGAGGGGAGTTCGGGGATGTGTCAGCTTTTATTTTGTGCCGAGCGGTTGTTTTGCCGTGGCCGCTCCCCGGGCAGCTCGTTCTCCCGCCTGTCCTTCCCTCCCCTCAGTGTCCCAGCTTCTCACTGCCTGATCCACGAGGGATGCGTGGTGGAGCTGCAGGTCCTGGTGCAGCAGCAGGACGGAGATGAATACCAGTAAGTTCCTCAAAGTTCTTAACAGCTGGATGTCTGGTAAAGCCTGTGCCTTCTTCCATCTGTATCTTATGTTCAGTACCTAAAAATAATATTCTCAAACTGCCTCTGACTAGTAGTCCTAGTTATTGCATTAAGGTAAGAAAACTTGGATCCTATGATTTAGTACTTTTCTTGTAATGAGAATTCAACATCTACGCAGGCTGTACCTGTGTCCCGTGGGGGAAGAGGGGCTGTATCATTTTTATGGCATATTTGAAGACTTATTTTGTAGTATCTTACCTCTTGAAGAGCTTTATTCTTAAGATCAAGAGGCTGTTAAGTCTCTTCGTTATTCGTGAGCAAGTGAGAGACTTGAACTGCCAGTCTTTCGAAGTGGAAACGAGGGTTTGTTATGTAGGTTGGTACATTTGAAGTTAGGTCATGGTGGCTGACTTTTAGATTCCTTCTAGTATGGAAAAGGCTCATCCAGCCTCGAGGCCTTCACTTAGCACATTTCAAAATGTTTTCTGCTTTCATTAGCAGCTATATCCAATGGTATAAATCTGAGTCATCAGAAAATGTTTGATCTTTAACAGAATTGAACATGGCTCTGTAGCTGGGTTCATCCAAAAACCCCACCAACAAAAAAAGCCCAAACCCCTAGGACTAGTTATCCAGAGAACAGTGCTCTTGTAAAAACCTTTGTTGCCACTGTTCCATGGTATTTTGTTATGCAAACGTCTTGAGTGTAAAGTGCAGATTAAGAGAATTTGTGTGCAATGTTTTTGGTGTAAAGTACTTTCTAAAGAATGCTTAGAACTTCTTTACTGGCTCCCGAGGTTCAAATCTTGTTTTGATCTTGGGCAGGTTGTTTTACCGATGCCTTAAAAGTAAGTCGAACGGGAAGGAATGGTGTGGAAGCGTCCCATGGCAGGTAAGAGTGTTTGGTTTGTGTTACAGTATCACCTTATTGCAACATGACTTTTCAGTCCTTACCCAGTGGTCGCCTCTGAGACTGTTACTTAGTGGGGGATTTTATATTTTCCAGCTGAAAAGTGTATCAATCTGCTCTTTCTTCTAAATTATGTGAAGTACTCACTGTTCTCCAGTCTTTTAAAAGAAACCTAGATTTGGTCTGTGGCTCTTTTCTTCTCTCAAGAACAGTGCTGTTGGGGGACTTGATCCCCCTAAAAAATATGAGAATGGCAAAGAAAGCAGAAGACCAGCGGTTTCGTTCTTGATTTCTTGTAAAATGTTTATCCTGACTCTGTTAAAATGATAGGAACAAAGTCTTTGTAGGGAACAAAGACTTGCTTGAGATGAGCGGGTTGTGTGTATAGTTAATAGGCTTTAATGACTTGTATGTTAGCATCTACTCACTTGTATGTGTTGCAGGATCCAAAAGCTACCAAAGAGTCAAAAGCCTTAGAATCACAGCCCAAAACAGCACCTCTCTTCAATCCCTCTGGTGAAAGAAATCCCTTCAAAGTGATAGACAAGAATTGTGCACAGACATTCTGGAAACAAACGCAGCAAGGAAAGGAAGAGGAAAGTAAAGGAAAAGGATTAAAGGCAGAAAAGGAGAGTGTGCTGGTGTCACGTAAAGAAAAGAAATCAACCTCTGATTCCTCCATAGAGACAGAACCTCTAGAAGGGTTGAAAACTAAAAAGAAACCATCCACAGGAAGTACAAGTGATCCAGAACTTCAGGAAACTACAGTGTCTGAATCTAAACTTGACTTTCCTGAAATCAGGAAAGGCAAAAATATTATTTGGGAGGAAGAGAAATATGGTGGCAGTGGCAGGGAATCCAAGAAGTCTTCTGAAGAGCCAGGTGCAAGATCAAAACTCTTTCCACTAAGTCTTGGAAAGCAAAATACAAGTACCAAGCCTTCAGAGGAGAAGCAAGTTGGAGAAAAAAGTTTAAAAATCTGTAGGGATACAGAAATGAGGAAGAAAGACTACACTGGTCAGAAAAAGGGAGAAATGAAACCGCTGTCTAAAGAAGATGCCATTTCTCCAGCAGCACCACCAGCATTGCAGTGTGCTGCCCTCACAGGGGCAGGGCTGCCCAAGACACACACTGGGCCAGGACTGCAACAGCCCGCTGGTGAGGCCTCTGGCAGCCACAGTGATGAAGTACAATTTGTTTATCCCTCATCAGGTAAAAATAAACCTGAGAAATCAGTTGAGGTTCCTTCAGGAAAATCAGGGAAGAGTGTGCAGGACACATCTTTGCCAGGAGCAGCGGCATCCCATCACGTGGAAGCACCCCAGGAACGTAAACAGCTTCATAACCATCTTGTAGTCCAGCTGAAGCAGAAAAAGGTCATTTATTGCACCTGTTATTTGGAGGCTTTATTGTTCTGTGTTTGGGGTGGCTTGCCTTACTTGTAGTAGGCATCAGAATACAATATCTCTCGCAGCAGAAACCCAAAATATGGTTTAGGAAGATGGGGCAAGGGAGAGAATTCAGCCTCTGCACAGACTTACTTGTATTAAGCAGACAGAAGACAATTATCCCTAAGCTAATACAAATTCCTGTATTTGGGGGTGCTCAGTTTTGACCCCCCTGATGTTGTGTCTGTCTTTTACCCCGACATTAACTTGCCTAAAATGAATCAGTGCACAGCCAGTTTAACCTTTGTACATAACATGGCTGTTTCCAGTGGTCTCTCTTGGCCTCGTGCAGTAAGAGTGATGTCGATAGCAAAGGTCACATTAGGATGAAATAAACTACCTGTCTGTTTGGGCTTCTTTAACAATTGCCAGTAACTATGTTCTATANCCCCCATTTGCCTAGAGTTCAGAATAGAACCTCACAATAAATTCAGACCTGTTGTTTGTGCTAGTGTAGAAAGAAATGTGCAAGTACCTTAAACGTTGGGATCTCAGAGATGTCAGGGCTGTCCATATCCCTTGACTACCTGTTCCATAAAAAGAGGGAGGCCCTGTGTCCTTCCATGTTTTCTAAAGAACACTACTGGTAAGTTTATTTTCTGCTAAAAGACTATTTAATTGCATTGAATGGCACTTGAAAGCTTTTGGAGGTTGCAGAACAGTGTCAAAATATAAATTAGTGTGGCAAAAAATTAGTGGTTTTAAATTTCTGATCTGATTGTTCTGTGTTGGCAGAGAGCTTGGTAACCACATTCAGGTTTTGGTTTCTTGTTTTGCAGAGTACATTGGCTACAGTGAACATTCAGCTGCTGCCAGATAAAGGAGAGCGGTTATTAAAGCAAGTGCAGGATTTGGAAGCTGCACTCAGTGCTCTTGACATTTCGACAGCAGATGCTGATGAAGAAGGTAGGGCTAAATTTTTATTTATTATTTTTTATCCCAGAACTGTACAAAACAGTATTGAGGAAATACAGTACAAACTTATCTATGGCATGTGGTCTGTGTAAAGTTTTTGTCTTGAGATTCACTGAAGATAAAAATTTAATTGCAAAGTGTGTGTCTGGGAGCACATGAATGGAACAACTCTAATGTTTCCTCTGAAGTATGGTGGCTTCTCAAGGGAGTTTCCTCCCAGGATTAGGATCCAGGGCTAGTTCTGTTTCCTGCCTTGGCTACACATTTGAGACAGGTGTCTCTATGAGATGGGGGCAGTAAAGTGTTAACTTTCTCTGTTGCAGTATGGAAAGGTGCTGTTTGTGCATGTTGTTGTGTCTAGATGCTGGTTAACCAGATACAAAAACCAGGTATTAGGGCTGAGAGCACACATGTTGGTATCTGCAGTGGCTCAGGTGATGTTGCAGTCTGCTATTAAGTTGGTGTGACTGTGTAATTTCTTTGCAAGCAGACTATTGGGCAAAACAAAGGCTCTTCTTTGGGGTATAGTACAAGGCTCTGAGGTTCACTGTGCAACCTTTACAGCCTGTGACTCCTTTCTCCTTAAGGGCAGGGTAGCACAAGCAGCAGCTGCCATGAAGAATCTCTGCTTAACCCATGTGACAGGCCAAGGGGTGCAAAGTTGATAACACCCCTCCCGCTCCAGGATCCTACAGCAAAGGCCTCTTCAGGCTCACACAGTCACCCCTCTGCTGCTGTTACCTTGGGTTCCAGTGAATATTGTGGCCAAAGTTTTGGAAGTAAGTATAGGAAGATATTTCATTAAAGAGGACACTGTTGAGTACTATTTCTGAAATAATCTTGCAACTTGCGGATATCTGTGAGAGTGTTAAATGGTTTTTGTTGCTGTTAGCTGCATATTGGCCCCCAGGCATCTGTAGCTGTTGAGGTCAATCTCTGAGGTGAAAGATCTTCTTGGGGAAGTTTTCTTGTAAACACATCTCATGCCTAATACTGTATCTTTGCAGTGAACTTTGGTATGCAGAACCTATATGGGGGAAGAATGACAGAAGACCGAATCAGGGCTGTACACAGTGCCATATGTGAGGCTATTAATCAGCTTCACAAATCTCTAGAATCCTGTCCAACAGAGCAGACAGTAGCTGAAGATCCCTCCGGACTGAAGGTGGGTTGGCAAGGATGGAAGTTGTCATGCTGATGAAAGAAGCAGAACCTCTAAGTGATATCCTGAGCATCACTTCCTTTCCATACTTCACAGTCTTCATCCTGCTGGAAGGAGATGCTCTAATTACATTCCATCCCTTAGAGTTGCTTCCTATTGCCAATACTGGTGTTCTACTACCCTCTTGCTGTGGTGCCTTCAGAACACTTAGTGCTTGAATGGAGCAGTAGAGCCTCAGACAAAGCAACCAACCCTCAGACATTTGTATATGGCTGGCAGAACAGTGGCATGAGAAACAGGCTGACAGCCTTATTGTTCTCTTTTCCTGGTGAGCTACAAGAAATAGTCTTTAAAAAAATGTTTCAGGTGATTGCATTGCATGAACTCAATGAACCCCAGAGTAGTCAGTTCTGATCTGCTAAAGAGCAGCTCTTTATCTGTCAGGTGTTGCAGAACCTGTATTTGAGGTTATATATGAGATATTGGAAGGCACATGCTTCCATGAGATGGTGTGTTGATGCATATATGTGGTGTCACTTGCCATATCATCCTGGGGCCTTTTCCCCTTGCTGGGGAAGGCCATTTAATGTCCTGTGATGGTAATATATAATCCCTCTTCCTGTTTTAATAATCTGTAGGGATCTTAGACTTGAGGAGAAAAGGGGAAGTGTCCTCAATGTCTTTCCTTCACACTGATACCTGTTGTGAGCAAAGTAGCCTTGGGTGGGTTTTCCCCCTGCTGTCTTGAAGCACAGGGAGGCACTAGGCTGGTTTGTCCATGGAGCATTAGGAAGAAATGGTATATGGTACTGCAGACCCGTTTGCAAGAGTTGCTTACCTTGGGTATCCTAGTCCATGTAGAAAAATAACAGGTAGGTAAACTCCTTTTAGTAAGATTGCAGTAGAACAGTTCAGCAGGATAATTGGTACAGGAAGCAGAAGTGTCTGAATTTTGTGAAGTGTTTTCTTTAAATCCCCTGTCTCGCCCTCTCAGGTTCCACTGTTGCTGCACCAAAAACAAGCACTCGCCTGGCTACTCTGGAGAGAGAGTCAGAGGCCATGTGGAGGAATTCTGGGTAAGCAACAGAACAGGAAAGTGGATCTTGAGGGGCAGATTTCTGGCAGCAACAGTTTGGCCATGTAACTTCCTTGGAGGCCAGTAACTCGTACGCGTGTTGAAAGGACTTGTTTTTGTGTGCCCTATTGCCAATTGCAGCTATTAAACAATTATTAAATCATACCCTGAAATTTTCAAGCATGTATGTTTTATTTTCTGCATTTCCTAGGGCAATTTTTATTGTAGTGTTTACCTCCATGTAGATCTGAGCTAAGAGGGCTCATTTTTGCAACTCATCACAACTTCTGTGTGTCTCTTTCCAGCGGATGACATGGGCTTGGGGAAGACTCTAACGATGATTGCTCTCATTCTGGCCCAGAAGCAGCTGAAGAAAGAGAAAAGAAAGGAAACTTTAGAAATATGGGTATCCAAAAATGGTACAGAATTGTTTCTGTCATGCACTACATACCTTATGATGAAGTGCCATTTGAAATGCCTAAAATCATTATAGGTTAATGGCTCATAGACTCACAGACTCTATCTGTGTTCATTTTCCTTCTGTAGGAAAATTTCACTTCATTTAACATTTTCTGCACTTTCTTGTAAGGCCTCTCTTTGATCAGTGTCATTTGGTCTTTCATTGGATTTCCCAACTCGTACCTTCAAATCGTTTGAGGATCTTTTTTAATTGACTATTTTCCTGGAACAGTTAAAGCCAGCATATGCTGTTTTGAAAAAAAGTTTCATAGTTTTTAAACGTAAGCATAGTTTTCATAAGGGCTTAAAATAGTTACTACTCACCTCCCTGTTACTGATCTCTTTGCTTTTCCCCTCTCACCCCCAAGGTTACTTTCATCTTCTCTGTAGACATTTAAAATTTATTGCTTCTGTGTCCACAGCCTGTTACTGTCTGCATCCTCATGGGGTTGGTTGAACTACTTTTTGGGAAAGAATAATTTACTTGATACAGTATTTTCAGGAGAGATTTGAGTTAGTTCCTGTATTTTAGCCTTTCAGGCTTATCCAAAGGAAGTGCACAGGCATACAGCATAACTGAGCAAACAGGAAGTGATGCATTACTGTTTTAGCAGATTTTTTTCCAACCCAGAACTAACAGTCCCCAAGAATGTAATGTAGAGGTGTCCACTTCCCTGTGCTCACAGGAAAAGTGGACCACTCTTCTCAACTGTGGATTTCCAAAACTTCTGTCTTTGTTCTAGTCTAATGTGGAGACACTGAAACCTGTCTGCAATATTGTCTTTCAGACTGCACTGTTATCCCTTCTCACGGCACTTTAATCATTTGTCCTGCATCCTTGATCCATCACTGGAAGAAAGAGATTGACAGACGTGTGGCCTTTGGCAAACTGAGGGTCTATTTGTACCATGGGCCAAACCGAGATAAGCATGCAGAGGTGTAAGTGCTAAACCATAAATATGACCAAGAAAAGTAAAATACTATGTAGCAAGAGATTGTGTTTATCAAAGTTGAAATTCAGTATCTGTAGAATGATGGAAGAACATGAAGTATGGAAATGTGGAGGGTATTGAAGATCAGGCTGAAGTCTGCTGTCAAGGTGCATGTGGAAAAACATTTATGGCCTGTGCCCATGCTGAGGGATTCTGGTGGAGGCTGTTGCTGCTTCCAATAACAAAAATGTTTATATTTCTAAAACATCTCTTTCTTACAGAGATCATCAGTGGCAGCTTCTTTGTTTGTGCTTTGTGGTTTTGGGTTTCTTTTTTTTTTAGTCAGCTGTATGTATGTATCAGAAAATTTTCTACACCTCTTCAGGCCGTGCTGAGCAGTATTTCTAGGTCCCAGATTCTGAGCAGGTTTTATCCCATGTGGTGTGCATTCTGTACCACTGTCGTCTTGAGCTTGCCGTGTCTACTTCTAGTGTCTATGAAATAGGGACTATGTGTCCTTCTTGTTTGACTGCTTTGAAGCTCAGTTTTCTGTAAAACTCAGCATTTTGGGTCTTGTAAAACTGTGTTGTTCTTAATTGCGTTCTTGAGCGTGCATTTTGTCTGTCTTGCAA
The DNA here is from genome assembly GCA_013399895.1 of Serilophus lunatus. Classification (NCBI taxonomy): domain Eukaryota; kingdom Metazoa; phylum Chordata; class Aves; order Passeriformes; family Eurylaimidae; genus Serilophus; species Serilophus lunatus. The sequence continues at coordinate 982,389 of VXBA01000678.1, read as the reverse complement.
AAGGAATTCCTCATTTGTCCTTGCTCCTTTCCTTTTGTCAAGGCTTTCTGGATATGATGTTGTTGTCACAACCTACAGCCTTCTCTCCAAGGAAGTTCCCACAAGCAAAGAGGAGGGGGAAGGCCCTGCTGAGGACCATGATGTGGGGGTGAGAAGCCATACTGTTTATAGGGAATCCCTTAGGGTTTTGTTCTGAGGTGTTGCAAAGCCATTATTGCCTTAAGTAGCACCCAATAGGTGCTGCAGTGAGCAGCAGCTTGAATTTTTTTCCTTAAGCCCCTGTTGAGTTTGCACAAAAAAAATAAGGTTATGAGAGAAAGTGCTGTGAAGTACAGAAAGATAATATGGAACAATATTCATGATAAACCTGTTTTGTAGAATTCTAGAATATGCTACATTGAATACAGTGGAAATGTTTTAAAAAGCAATTTTAAGAATGCACTGATGAATCTCGTACTCCTCCTTTTGAGGTGAAGGAGCACTAGAATCTCCCATTTGATGTTCTTTGTTGCTTGAAGCACTAATGTGACTTTAATTTTCCAGAAACCTATTGCACTCAGGCTTTGGGTCAGTCTGAATTGGGACTGAGGCAGCTCATGTGCAAACACACAGCAGAGTGTTGGCTAGGCTGTGAAATTAATAAAGGGATTGCTGAATGCTTACTGAAATGACTACACAGCGTAGAGGAATTCCCTTGCTGGTGCGAACATTGTCTCCTACCTCTGCGTGCCGATCTAGACGTAGCTCTTAGAGAAAATAGGAATTTGAAGTTCTAAGTGACATCTATAAAACTGTTGAAAGAACAGAATAATTATATGTGATTTTTGGTCTCAGCCTAGAAAAATTTTACTGATATGAAGTGCCTCTTTAGAAGCAAGACATGATGTTAAAAGCAAGAAAAATGGCAAAATAATAGAAATTGTTACTAAAAATAGGCAAATGTTATAGACTTCAGCTCATAAACTGTCATGGAAGCTTTCAAGAGGTGATTTTTTGGACACCATTGTTCTTACATGACAGTAAGAACACAAACTACTGCTGACTAACATCAGGACAAGGCTTCTTGCTGGAAAAATGTGTTTGCCAGTGGCTCTTTGGAGACCCTAACAAGGTTATTGCTCTAGGCCATAAATAGCCTGTTTTTTGTTTCAGAGTGGGTCATCTCCCTGTTCCCCTCTGCTCCGGGTGGCTTGGGCTCGACTTATCTTGGACGAAGCTCACAACATTAAGAACCCCAGGACTCAGACTGCTGTAGCTGTGTGCAAGCTGAGAGCCAGTGCCAGGTGGGCTGTCACCGGGACGCCGATACAGAACAACTTGCTGGACGTGTACTCTCTGCTGAGGTGAGCTGGCTGCACATGACCACACGGACAGGGATCCAGTCCCAGTGACTCTTCTCTGATGAAATGCTGACGTTGTTTCTAAGTTGGAGGTGTTTCTAAGATCTATGGAGTGGTGAGACTGGTTATATTAACATTTCAGGCACTGGATTGCAAGGGTTATGGTTGAGGCATTGTGCAAGACTGACCATGTGTCTACTGTTGGATATAGCTTTTCTGTTCTGTGGAGGATAAAGGGGAAATTAGATCTTAGATCTGTGTCTCTAGGATGAATGTTCACAAGGCCAATTTTAGTGAACAGAAGTTTTAAGAGTACCTGTTGTTATCAGGGCAGCCTGATAACAGGACTTTTCTTAGGGTATTGTGCTACAAGGGCATTGAAAGAAAGGGGGAAAACTTAGGCTTCTCTGAACAAATGATAAACAGGTGGTCCTCATTGCTGGGGGGCAAGATTACAAATGGTTTTGGAGAAGCAGAGAGAACTTGCATTTGAATTTAATTTTGGTTAATTGAAATTAATTTTCAAGTAAGAAGTTTTGTATTTCAAAGTAACAAATGAATATGCTTATTGGGATGTGCCTTTGCATCTCGAAGTCCTTCAGTTGCTGGTGATGCTTGAGACATAATGGGCTAAAAGGAACAGGTGGGTACGGAATCAAAGAGGTGCTTATGGTATTAGTGATGGTAAGACTCTTTAGCAAACAAGTTTTCACCACCATCACACTAGAAGTGTTTTGTGCTCCTTGGTCATCCAGTTATGACACTTGGAAATGGTTTGTTTTGGATAGCAAGGAATTTGGTTCTGGCCACTTGTTGATGAGCTGGAGAACTCTTTTTCCATTACTATGAAGTCTCCTTTCATTCTGTCGTAGGTTTCTACGTTGCTCTCCTTTTGATGAATACAAGGTGTGGAAGTACCAGGTAGACAACAACACAAAGAAGGGAGGAGAGAGGTTAAGCCTCTTAACCAGGAGCCTCTTGTTGCAGAGAACTAAGGACCAGCTGGATTCAGCTGGCAAGCCCTTGGTAATGACTTCACCCTCCACAGCTATACCATCATTGTGTTATTTTTCTTGCTTATTTACATGCATAAATTTGTTTATGGGTGGGTTTTCCTGTCCACTGTAGTCTCTTGAACAAGAGAAGCAAATGCCTGTGGGGTGCTTTAGTTCCTTATCCAGAAAGCAGAAATAGCCAGAATAATTAAACTTTTTTAGTTATAAATCACGTGCAGATGAGAATATACCAAGTAATTGCAAGTAGATGGCCACTTAGTGCAAAGTTAGTATAGATTGCTGAACTAGCCTAGATCTCTGAGAATCAAAGCTGCTACATGTCAAATGGACCTGATGTGTACTGGAGCATTGGCTTTCTGCATTACACTTTACAAATAGTCTGTTAAACTGGGGTCATTGGTGTGTCTGTAAGCCTTTAAGAGATGTAGTTTTGGAGTACTGTCTGATTCTGAAAGGAGAAATGAGAAGCTACTTTTACTATACAAAAAATTAATCTCTCCACGGTAGTTATGGAGCAGTTCATACTTAGTATCTCACGCCTCTTGTTATCAGATGAGTAGGGATAAAGATTCTTATCTTGAGTGTTAACCAGGCTACTTGGAGTTCTATGTTGTGTCATAGCTTTAATGAGTAAACACCTATCTTCTGAGACATAGAATACTGCGTTAAATCTTGGATTACTGATATTTGAGATGCTCTATAAGATTTCTGCACTATATACATCTGATCCTGTGAATTTTTACTTCAGGTATCTCTGCCCCAGCGTAGCACACAGTTGCATCAGTTAAAACTTTCAGCAGAGGAGCAGTCTGTGTACAATGTGCTCTTTGCGAGATCCAGGTATGAATGTGGGTAGCGATACTGTATTTTGTGCTATTGTTTCTTACTGGTAAGAAAATCAAGAAGAGAAATTAACTTCAGATGAGAAGAGCTTTTGGACAAGCTCCTGTTAATTTTTCCCTTTCTGACTTGCCTGTCAAGTGTGTTTGAAAATACATAGCTTGTTCTGGTGGTAGGCAAAACTCGTTGATTTCTTTCCTCCCATATATTCATGCCTTGTATGAGTTTTGTATTCTAGCCTTACACTTAATCTTTTTGATTTCAAAGCTCCAAAGACTTGGCATTGCAACAGTAGTTCTTAAATTATGGTGTGGCAGCGTCTTCAAAGGAGAGAATTGCCATCTTTGCTCTGTGGTACTTGTACAATTGGAATGCTTCCCTCTCAGATGCAAGCCAGCATCACTTTGTGTTTTCCCAGGGTCTCTTTCAATGGTGTCCGTGCAAAGATTTTTCATTCCTTTTAAATGTACATTTAAAGGTGTCCTTATTCTCAAGGTATTCCAAGAAGCAGACTTGCTTCCTCCTATGATTTCTAAAAGGAATTTGGTTTTGACCACACTGAAGTTAAAAAATGGTTTTCTTCTGTGATCACTTTGTGACTGGCTTGCCTCTTTTTCTGCTGTAAATCACAGTGTCTTTATCTTGTTTTTCCAGGTCAACACTGCAATCCTACCTAAAGAGACAAGAGCAGAAAAATGAAGGCAGAGAGTATGCTGCTGATAACCCATTTGTGAAAGGTTTGAGCACACTCTCCTCTGAAAACATTTACAGGAGTGGTTCTCAAGTGCACAGTTGAGAAGGGGGGAGCAGACATGGCCACATGGGGTCAGGACTTAGAAATTCTTTGGGTATTTTTTCACTGTTGTGTCTTTGAGGAAATCTCTTAACCTCTCTGGGTCTAAAACATACTTCTGAATTAACTGCTCAGAATAGATGTCTGTATTATAAGATGTGTGGTACTCTGTCTTTTTTTAAGTTTGATGGGTTCATATGTTAAATCAGGTATTTACTTGCCTATTGATTCTTGCCTGTTATCGATGAATCTCTTCCTGGAGGTGGCTGGGCAAATGCCTGCAAGAGCTCTTGATGTTTTTTCTTCCTTCCTTGGCAGTTGCACAAGAGTTTGGAGTCAGTCAGAAGGAATTTTTAGCAGGCTCACAAAGTGCCTCCCAAGTCTCAAGTACTGTCCATGTCTTGTCCATGCTCTTGAGGCTTCGTCAGTGCTGCTGCCATCTCTCCTTACTGAAAGTGGTAATTGCATTGTATTGTAGTGGTGTGAGATGTTTTGTGGGGATTTTTAAGTGTTTTTATAAGTGAACAGACTTTGCATCTCTTAGGTATGAACTGAGCCATTTCTAGGACTGCTTAAAAGCCCAAGATGTTTTAGATGGGCTTACTTTCCCCAGCACAATTTATATGGGCGAAAAAGAAAAGAAACACAATCAAAAAAAAAAACCACCCTGAAGACCTCCAACAAGCCAGAATGTTAATGTCAGAGAAGTCTTTTGTCTTAACCTAGCCCTGAAAAGTACACAAGTGTTTAAGGGGCTTGTGTGTTGGAGAGCTCTGTAAGTGCTTTGATTGAAGTTGCCTTGCATGAAGTAGATTAATCTTTTAGAAGTTCTTGGCTCTGTCATTTATAACAGCTGTAGAATAAATTTATCTATTAAGGGAACAACCAGGAATTTATCTTCTAACATCTTTAATCCTGTAGTATTCTGTGATTCTGTGAGTTGTTAAATGCTGTGGGAGGGGGAGTCCAGGGAGACTGAACCACAGAAAATGGCTTTGCTCATGCGCTTTCCATACTCTGCCTCTTATTGGGCAGACTGTTGCTGTGGACCAGTAGTGGTTCTTAATTGTTCTGTCTTCATACTGCACAGCATCCTTCAAGCCCACTGTTCTCAGCAGACATTGTGCAGACTGTGAATCAGTACTGAATTTGATCTCAGGCTTGACTGTGATCCCTTAGTATACTGCTTTCTTTTCCACAGGCTCTGGATCAAGTTAACTTGAACAGTGAAGGCCTTTCCCTCTCCATCGAGGAACAACTTGGTGCTTTGACACTGTCTGAACTCCAGACACCTGATTCCAAATCAACAGTCTACCTCAACGGCACAGCTTTTAAAACAGATATCTTTGAAATCACCAGGGAGAGCTCCAAGGTATTCTTGATTTTCTTAACTTCCTCGAGAAGCTTGGATTTCAGCACTTTGCCTTTCAAATTATTAGTGAATTGTCACACCATGGGAATTGCAGATCAGGCTAAGTATCCAATTTAGATGAAATCAGATGAGTAGATTGATAGGTTGCTGAACTCCTTCTGGGAAGGCTCCAACTTCTCAGGTGTTGAGGGGGTGCTTCTAGTAAGGCTATGAGAATCTGACTGAAAAACTGCCAGTGAAAACCTTGAACGCTGGATTCACAGAAGTTCAGAAAAGCTTGCATGTGAGACCATGGTGCTTGTGAAGAGCTAGGAAAAAAATTGAATGGCAGCAAGAGGGGAGGTGGCAATAACTTTGCTTCTCACAGGATGATTGGAATCTATAGGTTTGTATGATTTGATTCCTTGACCCTGTTTTCTGCGGTGGGCATGTTCTTGCCAATAACTATTAAAATCTCTTCAAGGCCTGAGCACGGAAGAAATTCGAGTTAAAAAGCTATTTTGATTATTTTCTGTTTTAATGAAGAATAGCTAAGAATAAGATGGATTATGAGAACAGGCAGACTAACTTTTATTTTTCCTCTGCAGATAGCTCACCTCCTGGCTGAACTGAAAACTATTCAGAGTCACACAGAGCCTCAGAAAAGGTTAGTAAGCATGTCCTTTTCTTTAGTCCTAGTGACTGAGAGAAGCATGTTTCTCAACAACAGCAGAAATAGTTGTAAATAATTGAATACAAAACTCCTGGTGGGGTAAAATGATGGCAGTATTGCAGAAGTTGAACACAGATTTTGAGAAAAAAAATCTAAAACAAGAGAAGGGAGTTTAAGATGTAGATAAATGCAAAAATAAGGGAACTTATGAGAAATCTCAAGCCTCGAGTCCTATTAGGACTCTTTTCTCCAAAAACAAAATTGAGAATAATTTGGTTGTGGTGACATATATTTGCCTTCAGCTCTGCAACCCAACCCACAACTCCTAAAAAGGAGGGGTTAAAACCAAACCTGTTAGAGATAAAGGAATGCATTGATCAGAGGACTGATAGAGTAGCTGAAGTCCTGTGCTCTCACTGTTCAGGTTATCCCTGTCTTTGCTTTGCACCAACCTGCAGCTTTGTTACAGAGGTTTCTGCTTGTTTTTGTTAAACAGTTGGAATACACTTACAGATGTATGGCTGTAAAGCAGTGACACGTGTTATGTTGGGGGTGGGTTGGAAGGGGAATTCCTCCTGGGCAAGTCTGAAGTTGCACCATATATAGGAAGCTTTATTCCAGAGGCTTTTCCAAAAAGCATTCCCACTGTAAGAATGGGAATATCAACATTGCTTGTGTTCCCTTCCAAGGAGCTATTGAATGAATTATTGTCTCTCTCAAATTGTTTAGTCCAAGAAATTTGTGAGAGGCTCAGGGGAATTCAAGTTTGGTGTTGCTATTGATTTTTGTGTTTTGGAGAAAAGCTCGGCATTGTCACTGGAAATTGTGATTGGTAGGTGGAAATGTAAAATCCAAAAACAGAGGTGAAAATTATAGACTTAACTTACATAAAGTTTATTGGGTATTATTGCCTTTCACAGCAGTTCTGCCACTACACTGACAGATGAATCTGTTTCCAAGTTGAGAAGGGTCTTGGCCCCAGTTTGCAGTGGGTTATTAAGAGTGTCTGATTCTTGGGTGAGACATTGCAATGAGCAGCTTGTTACAGTACACAGAACTTGTTGTAAGCTCCCTGTTCTCTTTCCAGTGTTGTTGTCTCGCAGTGGACGAGTATGCTCAAAGTCGTGGCTGTGCACCTCCAGCGACTAGGGCTGAAGTATGCAACACTGGATGGCTCTGTCAATCCCAAACAGAGAATGGATATGGTAGAAGAGTTCAATAACAATCCCAAAGGGCCCCAGGTAAGCAATTGGGGTAGGGAACAGTCCCCAGCACGGCTGTGAGCAGCTGTGATTGCTGGCTTTGTGATTCCATTCGCTGGCACCACTACCATTTGGACTTCTAGGTGCCAAGATCAGTAGGGAAAGAGGCAGCTGAAAAAACAGATGTACAACTTTTAAAGGGCCAGAGCAGCTGCTAAAAAGCTCCTTTTGGTGTCCACTTTCTGTACTAAGATCATCAAACTCCAAAGCTAGTTCACAAGTTGTCTAAATCTTTGGTGTGTTCAAAGATGTTTTTGCTGAAGTCATGTGAAAGATGTGCGGTCAGTTAGCTCTGCTTAAAGCAGGTTGGTTGTTTCCAGCTGATGCTTTTGCATTGGAAGATATTTCTTTCTGTGTATCACCTGCTTGCCAAAGAGCCTGTAAGACTTCATTGCTGTTTTTCAACAGATCAGATACTTTTTTTACCAGACTAACCTTTTTAAGAAAAGAGAATCTTTCAAATCTGTGAATAAGGCTAAAATAACAAGAGTGTATCTCACCCTGAAATAAAGATGGGAAAAACAGAGACTGGGGCAAGAAGTCATAGTTTTGCACACATCCAAAGTCAGGTGGTCTCATGTGGTTTGTTTCATTTTTGAATTGTTGGGAATTGGGGAAAAGGTGTGACGGGGGGAAGTTGTGTAGTTTTAACACCAATGAACTACAATGTGTTGGCTGTTCTTGTAAATAGCTTCTAGTCTGAAATTTTGGCCAAGGGAAGGAAGCTTGCCAGGTGACTAAAGATGTTGGAATCCAAATTAACTGTCCATAGTGGTTATGCTTAAAGCTGAATGCAAACACTGCTGTGATTGAGGCAGGAGAGACAGGCTGCCTCCTCCAAAGATTGATCTGTGACTGGAAAGGGAGAAAGTGGAGCATTAAGTTTTCTCTTTGCTAGATTTCTTGAACAAGCTACTATCTACAAAACAGATACTTCTCCCTTTAGATTTGAACTTTGAACAAAGCAAGATTTTTGCCAGCTATGTGCATAGCTGACCCCTTAAACAGGATCAGGGTTTTAAGGTACCATTCTGTGAAATTGAGTAATAAATACAGCTAGCATGTGTCTCTGTCCTTAATTGGGTTTGCTTCCTGTTGTATAAGAAATGTTCTTTAAATTGACTGTATGCTATAGCCTCACCTCTTCCCAGCTACTCACGTTTTCCTAAATACTAGGTCTTGTGAAAGGAGTATCAGCAGCCCATTTCGGTCCATTTGCCTCTGTTTAAGTAATTGTTATTATTAATTCTGACTTGGTGCTTGTTGGTGCAATTGTTGGCATCAGGCTGTCATCATGGAGGCTGGTCATGAATGGGACACAGAGTGTGAACCTTTGTCCTTCCTGTAGCCTGTAAAAATGTGCCAGGGTAATGTATATGGAATGGGGGACTGGCTTCTCTGAACTGTTGCCTCTGTGTCCAGGCTTCTGTGTTTCATCAGTATCTGGCAAGCTCACAAGTATATAAAATAAATATACACGTGTAATATAAATATGATAAATGGATTCCTTGGTTCTGATTGATAAGTGGAGTATACGAAGCATTAACTTTTCTGGAAACAGGCTCCTTAACTCTCTTTTGGCCTTTGAAGGTAATGTTGGTCTCATTGCTGGCTGGAGGCGTTGGCTTGAACTTGACTGGAGGAAACCATCTCTTTCTCCTTGACATGCACTGGTAAAGAGAAATTAAAGTTCCATCTCTGAGAGTATATGTTGGGCACGTTGCATGGCTTTGTCACTGCATGTATGGTGATGTCTGATACAACTGAGTTAGGAGGGAAGCGTTAAGCTTAGAGTAAGGGTTAGTGTTAGTTGTATGGAAGTGTTTTTAGTACAGCTTTCATCCAAGACAATGGTATGTGAATCCAGTGCTCTTTGCCATGAAATACAGTTCTGTAGGGGTAAGAAAATAGAGGAGTGTAACAGCAATCCAAAGAAGCAAGTATTCAGCTCTGTATCACAAAAGGTACTGGGGACTTGGCAGCTCCTGGCTTAATTTCTTACTGTAATGGAAATGGTACAGTTGTGCCTACAGTCAGTAACTGGGCATAGCTGAAGTGCCTTTGGGTTTTACATATTTTTCTATGAAAGTAATGTGAGCTCCTAATGTTTGTTGTTTCTCATCAAATTCAGAATCAGTTTTTTTTAACTAAATGTTGCTCTTGGGAACTTACAAAGCTAACTACTATCCTGCCTCAGTGCAAAACCAGCTGCTAAGTTGTTTCTACATTATGAAAGTTACACCAACAATTATTCCCTGTAACTTTGTCAAATGGAGCCATTTCTTATGTAAATATTCTTGAGTGATGGCCTCTTCAAACAGGGTTTGCCTCTCTGCTTCACTTTCTTTCCTCTCCAGCTACTGGGCTTTCTCAGAGTACTAACTGTTGGCCAGAAATATGAGGCTATATGGACCAGTGGTCTAAGCCACTTTGTCTAAGGCTTTGTGTGGAGCATTAGCATTCTTCTACCCAGGGCAAAGGGAAATACAGCCAGGGTCAATACTGGCCATCAAGCTACTAAACCTGAGGTAACCTGGGAGTTGTTTTAGTTCCACAGAAGATAAAAACAGGATGCCCTGCTGTCAGGAAAATGAGGTATCAGTTTTATTTATTAACTTTCTTACCTTGCAGGAATCCTGCTCTAGAGGACCAGGCATGTGACCGCATATACCGAGTGGGGCAGCAGAAGGATGTCGTGATACACAGGTCAGGATTTTACTTGGCAGTAGATGAGGCAGCTGCTGCTCGTGTCCTGTCTGTCTTCAGTCAGTGATACAAGGCCTTGGTTTCTTTACTTAAAGCTAAGCACAAGGTCTGGCAGCAAGATTGAGGTTTGGGCCCTGAGATAGAACACATGAAAATGTTTCTGTGTGGCAATTTCCTGTGTGCTGCTGTCCTGACAGCCAGCAGAGATGTCCTGTATTTCAGCCTGTGGTTTACTGGGAATGTCCTGTTTGTTCCTGAAAATAATTCAGGCACCAAATCATTTTTCTTGATTCAGTGGTGATTTTTCACCGTGCTCCCTAAGCCTGGACCTTTCTAGTATCACTAATAAAAACATTTAGAACACTTCAAGTTAGTGGCAAAGTTGACTTCTAGAAAAAGCATCTGTAACTAAGAACCAAAAGGCTAACTTAGGTATTGCAAATGCACAGCATATTAAAAGACACTGAAATTTAAAATGATATTTTGGGTGAAATACTTTTGGTAAATAGGTACCATCAGTTATAAATCAATCATGACAGAATTTTGTCACAGAATTACTGTTGCATCAAGTGACCAAAGTTGAGGCCTGAAGAGCATCAGACTTCTGTGTAAAATGTTGTTTGGATATAAGGACAGGTGGTTTCCATTCAGAGGTATATTTTGTCAGTCACATAATAGGCTAATTATTAATTTCTAAGGGAGACAAGTCTTTGGAAATTTGCTGGGGAAGTGCTTATGTAATGCTGACACTTATTTCTGGGACTTGAGATGATGTGGTTTTGTTTTCCTTTTTTTGTGGTTTTGGTTTGGGGTTTTTTTATATTACTTTTTTCTTTTAGGTTTGTCTGTGAAGGAACAGTAGAAGAAAAGATCCTGCAACTCCAGAGGAGGAAGAAAGGTCTTGCCCAACAGGTTCTGTCAGGCAAAGAAGAGGCCCTCACTAAGCTCACTCTGGCTGACCTCAAAATTCTCTTTGGCATCTAATTATCTTTTGCAGTACCCAACAGATAGTGATTTATACCAACAAGTAACTGTAGAATTCAACAAAATACTTCTGTTTTGAGGGGATCGTTTATTTTGGACATATGACTAAATGTTTTAGCTGTTCCAGGAAGTTATCAGCTTCAAAAATTTGTTTCAATACTAAAATTAGATCGTGTCTCCAAAGGTTAATAAAGTTTTAAGTTAAAGTGTTGTTTTAAAACACTTTCGAGTAAATTTTGAAAATAAAAATGTGCTTGTTTCTTGGTTTTCCATGTATCCTTTTAGGTTAGAAAACTTTCCTTTTTAGCACAGGATAGGCACAGGCACGAGTTGAAGAAGAACAGGAGAGACAAACATGAGGTAGGAAAGTTCAGAGGTGGAGTGGTGAGGTTGGGTGGGCGTGAAGGAAGCAAAAAACCCAAAATTTTGAGCACGATGCTGTAAGAAGACTAAACCTTATAATCTAATTAACAAAATTAAGGAAGGACTTAGAGGAATACTTCACCTTCTCTTTTGTTCTTTAGAAGGACTTTTTATATCTAATGGAAGAACTGTTTTTCTACCCTGCTCCAAGTATTTCTTCAAGCTCAGAAGTAGATTTCTGTTATGTTCATATGAAACTGTAATGGAATAAAGAAATAAATGATCCAAGAAGCCAAATTTGCTGAGTAGCTGAGAAAAAATAAGAAATCTCCAACAGATGTCCTAAAATATTGGGAACAATTTACTTTTTGTTCAGAGGCAAGTGTGGCAGTGTGGCTGTACCATACCAGCCAGGGCAAGGCCCTTTTAGCTGCTTTTAAAGTGGTATTTCAGGAGTGGCAAACTGAACAGGAGGAAAATCGGGTTTTGCAAGAGCAATTGCAGACAATTCAGGCAGATCACTTGACCCAGAGGCAGGTGTTGTTTGACATACAGGAGAAAAAAGACCAGTTGGTAGAGAAATGTGCTTGCTTAGCAAAGAAATACACAATTTGTGCTGTAAGGAGGCAACAGAGAAAAATAGAAAAGAGTAATAGAGATCCTCGCATATCTTCTCCAGAGTGGAACCCAGAAACGTGGGATGCAGATATTTGGAGTTCAGATGATAGGGAGAGGAGGGCACTGAAACGGAACAAACAGATAACAGGCAGAAGCCTGAAAGAGTCAAGGCAGCTCCTGTCTTGAAAAGAGCAGCTGTCATGGATCTCCAAGGTAATATGGTCAGACAAAATAAAATTATAGATTTTACACCTGAGGATATCAAGAATTTGTTAGCAAAATATTCACAGCAACCAGGGGAAAAGGCACAGCTTTGGTTAATTCATCTTACGGAGCAGGGAGCTGATTCTGTTTTAGTAGATGACATGGGTGCTGCAAAATTTTAGGGACTTAGGCAAGATGTTTATGTGCAGGCAGTACTGCATTGGATGGCACAGCAGCCAGGGGTCAACAGGCCCTTGGTAGCCCTTATTGCAGAGGGGCTTAGTGACCGATTTACAGAGGAAGGAGCTTGGCAGGAAGAGTCGAAAGAATGGGTGACATTACAACAAGCTATTTGTCTTCTAAAGGCAGAAGGCATGAAAATGGCTGTAGAACTTGGAAGCCCAGAAGCATATATGCAGCAGCCTTTCATTCCAGTAATATAAAACCGTCTCTTAGAGAAGCGTCCTGAACATTTGCGACTGTATTTAATTCCATTGTCAGTACAGGCAGCTGGCAAGCCCATTGAGGAAAGTAATAGAAAAGTTGCAACAGTTAAGTGATGTTCCAGGAATGCCCCGACAGAGGGAGCACAAGCCAGAAAATACAAAACCGAGTCTTAGTAGAGAGGTTTCTAAAACTGCAGTTCACGGAGAACGAACAAAGTTGTTCCGTCTCCTACTACAAAAAGGAGTACCTAAAGCCATATCGACGGGAAGCCTATACAAGTACTCTGTCGACTTGCTAAACAGTATCAGGTTTGCAGCATTATACAACGGGAGCTAGACTATCCTTTCAAGGATCTGGAGCTTGTCCGAGCACCTTTTAATGCTCCCACTGACCGACCTCCCATCTTTTACAGTTAGCTTGCCTGGTGTGCTCCCTGTTTCAGCACAACCTTCACTGGATGGTGTGTTGGAGTCACATCACTCTAGTCGTAGTGGATCTTACCATCCCAGTTTAGAGCATGAAAATATACCACTTCCCCTTCCAGAATCTGATGGATCTCGGATGACTGCCCAGCAGTCAGCCCAGTCACCTAAAAGCTGAATAGGGGTGTGGCCAAGCTCCAGTGTTTTCGGGTTTCCATGTCTCAGTCACTAAAATAGATCGTTGCCCTTTTTCAACATGCACGATACATTGGTCTCCTCATTATAAACAAACAGTGAAAGCATTAGTCAGCACCAGAGCGGAAGACACAATAATTCATGGAAATCTGAAAAGGCATAAAGGGGAGCAGGCACCAGACTGGGGATTAGGTGAGCAAGCAATTTTTGGAGTAATGACACAAGTAGTATTACAAATAGCAAATCGGCCCCCAAGTCACAAAAAATGACCAAAATCCACACTGCACAGGATACATCACAAGATTTAGATGCTGAAGAACAACTAACTCTTGCAAAGTGGGTGCATGAAAAGAGTGGGCACGGAGGGCGAGATGCCACTCTTGGCTGGGCCCGTCAAAGAAGAGTTTTGCTCCAGGGAAATACAGTGCAAACTGTCATTTCACAGTGTAGCATTTGCCAAATCATCAAACAGCAAACTGTCAAAACTACCTCCAACACAGAGAATAATGGGAGCGGGGGGAGGGGGCTAATTGCCATCTCTTTTCTTCTCGTTTCAGTTCAGTGAGTGCATGGCCATGGATGAAGACACCCGATGCCAATGTGTGGACCATCCTAGCCAATGCCATTATATATGCCTGGGGCTGAAATCTGCTGCAAGCACTTTTTCAACTTGTTTAGTGGGTTTACCACTGAACTCGTCGATGCTGGAAGCTTTTGCTGCTCACTCTTTTAGCTCGAAGCCTTCACCAGGACACAACTGGCAGAACTGGCTCATAGATACTGCTTCACCAGAACAGCTGACTAGTCTTCCCCTTCAAGAGTTGCAGATTCTAGGATGAGCGCCTGCAGCCAATTGCACATACATTAATTTTACTTCCAGATGGAACAAACCTGCCTGGCGGGTAAACACAACTACAACTATGTGGGACAATGATACAACCTGGTGTAACCACACTCAGCAGAACTGGACAGGGTCGAAGAGTTTAAGTGTGTTGTTACCCAGAGGACTGTTTCTGCTTTGTGGAATGGGCATGAATACCTGCCGGCATGAAAAGAGGAAACTTAAGCAACCATTCACCCTTCACCTGCGAATAAATCTCACAACTACATCAGCTGATGCAGCAACTGAAAGAACAAGAGGGGTGGAATCCATTCGGGAATTGGCAATGGGAGTGACCATGGTTACCAAAGTTGTTACTGAATTTTATTAGTAATCTTGGTATGCATATTGTGAATGATTGCTTGTATATTAGCATGCACGTGACACATAGTAAATGAAGCAAAACAAGCATTTAGTGTCAAACTTGTAAAGTATCAGCCATTGTACTTCTTGGATCAAAGGGGTGGAAATGGAATGGAATGAAGAAATAATTGATCCAAGAAGCCCAATTTCCTGAGTAGCTGGGAAAAAATACAGAGTTTAGTAAATTTACTACTCGTTGAATTAGGATGAGAAACTAAAGAGAGGAAAGAATGAAGGGACAAGGGAAAGAAAGCCAAGTTCCTCATATGAATACATTGTATGTAGCCATTGAGGATGAGGAAGGAGCAGAAAGCCAAAAGGGCTGGAGGGTGTTAAGACCCTCGAGTAACTTTCTGACATGCACAAAGGCAGATAAACCTATAGAAAAGGGGACATACTTGGCCCTACGAAACAGAACTGTGGAACCAGAATAAAAGAGCCCCTGGGGAGGGGCTGGGGGGGACTCCTCACATTCCTCCACTTTGTACCACGGGGGGGCCCATCAGGATGTGTGGAGGTCGTACCCCATCTCTCTCTGGAGTGCTCCATCTACTCTGCTGCCCTGTGTGAGTATATGGAGGGAAAGTGAGGAAAATGCAGGTAAACTGAGGCACATTGGGGAAACTGCACACATTAGGTAAAATGAGGCATATTGGGGAAACTGGGGAAAATTAAAGTAGTGGGGAGGCTTCTGCAAACGGGGAAACAAGGAGGAATCTCTTGCTGTATTTGCTTTGCCATTTTTGCTTTAATAAAACTTCATATATATATTATTTCCCCTTCAGCATGTGTTTGTGTGTCTGTGCATTTTTCACAAACCCTGAGTAAAAGGAACCTGTTACAGAAACAACCCGAGTTTCTGATCATTGTGGGGTTTTTTTCCTTCTGAGTATTAAATAGTATAGACTATTCTTGCTTAGCAGATGGTCCCCTTTTTTTAACAGAACATGAGGTGCAAGTCCTTGATTTTGTGTTCTGTCTCCTGTCAGAAGTGGTATGTGCAGGTGAATCAAGTTTCTTAGCAAGTAGTTTTTTAATTAGTGTTGCATCTTCTTTGCTTCCATCTTCCTCTGCTGCATCCCTGGCCATATCCAGTGCATATTCCTATTTCTACTGATTACACAATTTCTTTGGTTTTTATCAGAGTTCCCATAAGTTCCATACCAAACAAGGACGCTTGATGAGTTTGTTGGTAATGCTGAATGGTGGAGCATGACAAGCTGGGATGCTGATAAGAAAGTAGGTCTTGGTTCCTGTATGGTCATTGCCCATAGAATAAGGTAATGGCATTTGGTAGCCCTTTGAGTGAAGGAGAGATCTGTTTGCAGTGTCCTGGTGAAGTATGATATGGCTGTGTTTCTCTTACCTGCCTTGGCACGATCTGCAAGTGAAGCTCTGGGGTTATTCCAGTTTATTGCACAGACACAGGCACCAGGGGACAGAAAAATAGTAATGAGTATTTTTCTGTGTGCATATGTCCATAAATTCAACCATGGTGGTGGTACCTTGGGTGGCTCTCAGAAAGAACCAAGGAAGTCTGGGCAACTTGGGCCATTTGATCATAATCTCAGTTTGGGGGACAAAGCAGACTGCTTATTTTCTAGTTTTCTGAAAAACACATCAGAACACGTGTTCACTTCCATGAAACAGGAGGCCATGGACTAACTCTCCAAGATTATTTTTGTTTGGATGTTTATGTCAGTGGACCTTGCGTTATAGTTTATTCTCTGGAATTTGCACTCTGGTCTGAGCTCCTTTCCCTTTCCTTGGAGCTACTGCTTTCCCGGCGGGTTTCCCTCTTTAAGGTGTATTATTAAAGGTAGTTTGAGTTGATCTCTTGTACACCTTATTCCTTCATTCTGTGTGTCTGCCTTTAGACTATAGTGAGCCTATAGTCTCACTGCAGCATAACTGCTGAGGGTATTGGATATTGCCATGGGCATTAATTACTTTTTGTATTAGGCTCTCTCCAGCAAAGGGCTTCAGCCTTTCCTATGAAACCCATACAACTCGTGGGATATGAGGTGACATTCAGCTTAGTTCTGCAGAAATTCTGCAGTTGAAGGTCTAGTACATACCTCTCTAGCTGCCATCTCCTGAAACGGCAGGTTAGCGCTGCGAAGGGAAATGAATGGAGATTGTGTGGTTTTGGTATTCAAGGTCAAATTTTTAATGGAGTTAAGTTGGTTTGACTTTGCTTTGCACCGTTACCTACTGAACTGAGCAACACTCTTCTTGCGGTGAGCCCGTATGTAACCAGGTATTTGCAACACCAAAATATTGGGGTCTGCCGTAGAGGTCTGAGATAGCACTCACCTGCGGTCACTGACGGAATAGCGATTCCTGTTGCCAAGCGGTGTTTCAGGGCGGTGTTTCCAGGGCGAGGTGTATAAATTGGGCTGGTTCATACGCTGCCCGTGTCTCCCCGCGTGTCCCCGGGGCGGCGGGAATCCCGCGGGGGGCGGCACAGCCGAGTCGGGCGGGCCGAGGAGCGCGCCCAGCGGTCAGGATGGCCGAGCGGTCTAAGGCGCTGCGTTCAGGTCGCAGTCTCCCCTGGAGGCGTGGGTTCGAATCCCACTCCTGACACTTCGCTTTTTGCCCCCGCCCCGCGCGGTTCTGTTTTGAGGCGGGACACGGCCTGGCCCTCAGAAACTCCGGGAGCGGAGGCGGAGGGCGGGAGTGGAGCGGTCTCTGCGCCCTATCGAGGGGGCAAGCGGGGGCGGGAGCTGCGCCAGGGTGGTGCTCGCTCTTGTGCTTGTGTCCGGCGCGGCGATGGAGTCACGGATGAGACCGGTTGGATCAGAGGAACTCCACCAGGGAGAAGAGGGCCTCGATCACCGCAGGCCTGGCCGGAGCCTGTGATGGGCAGCGCTGGTCACCGCAGTCGTCAGCGCGGCCGGTTAGCTCAGTTGGTTAGAGCGTGGTGCTAATAACGCCAAGGTCGCGGGTTCGATCCCCGTACGGGCCAGGCTCCCTTTTGGAACCTGGCCCCGTTCCCGGGGCTGGTGCTGCTGTTCCTCCCCCGCGCCCTCCCTGCGCTGCCCAGCAGCGGGAGGGGGAGGTAAAGCCGCCCTTTTGCATCCGCCCGCAGCTTGCCGTGGTCACCCGCGGAGCACAGCGGGGTAGAAGCTGGCGCCGCGGCAGCTCTGCGGCTTTAATGAGCCGCGGGTGTTGCCTGAGCGCGGAGGGGGCCGGGGTGAGGAGCTGCGGAGGCGGAGAGGTCACGGCAGGGCGGTTTGCCTGTCTGAAAGGAAACGGGCAGAGGTGCCCCGTCGGCCCAGGAAACGCTGCGGAGGGAGGGGAAGGCAGCTGGTCACATGGAGGCGCCTTTATCGGGGGAGATAGCAAAAAGAATCGACCTCTTACCCGGCTCTTCCCCAGTACCCGGACGTTGCCCTGCTGCGCGGGGCCCCGGGCGGCCGGAGGCGAGAAAGAGCCCGGCCTGGGGGCGGCGCCGGCTCCCCAAAAATAGGAGGACACGGGAATGCCGCTGAGAACCCAGGCACCGCTGGGATTCGAACCCAGGATCTCCTGTTTACTAGACAGGCGCTTTAACCAGCTAAGCCACGGCGCCGGGCAGGCCGCGGTCAGCCCCGCCTCGCCCTGCCCAAAAGGGCGGGGGCGCGCCCGGGAGCGCCCCGACCCCCCGCCGGCTCCTTGGCAGAGGGGCGTCCGCGCTCCGAGCTGGGGTCCGCATCCCCTCCTTTTCCATATTTATCACTGGGGACAGATTTTACCGTGCTAAAAAAAAAAGAAAACCAAACCAAACGCAACCCAACCCAGAATATTTGGTGGTCCGGAGACGGGCGGGGGTGGGAGTGATGTGTGTGCGGAGAATAGTCGAGCAGCAAGAAAAGGAACGCCACGTAGTCGGCAGGATTCGAACCTGCGCGGGGAAACCCCAATGGATTTCTAGTCCATCGCCTTAACCACTCGGCCACGACTACCGCACGTCTGCGGGGCTCGGTTTCCCGCATTTTCCCGCCCTGGCGGCGGCTCCTTCCCCCCTCCGCGCGTGCCCCACACGGCGCCGTCCCCGCCCAGGAGCGCCAGGAAGTGCGCGCGAGCTCCTCATTGGCTGCGCCGGGGGCGGTGGGAGCGCGCGCAGCGGCCGGTTAGCTCAGTTGGTTAGAGCGTGGTGCTAATAACGCCAAGGTCGCGGGTTCGATCCCCGTACGGGCCACTTATTTTTAGGTTCTGGTTTGTTTTGTTTTTCTTATTGAGTGGTTCTTGTTTTGTTTTGTTTTTTTCTTGCCGTTTTAGCGGTCTTTGTCACAAACACCTCCCCGGGCGCACCCACGGCCGGCGGGACCAACCTCGCCGCGGCCTGGCCCGGCCAAGGCGCTCTCAGGCAGCGACGCCGGCAGGAAAAAGGGCGGCGGGTGGGAAGAAGGTAAAAAAAAAAATATAAAAAACGAAAAAAATGTTCCTGCCGTGACTCGGATTCGAACCGAGGTTGCTGCGGCCACAACGCAGAGTACTGACCACTATACGATCACGGCCGCTCAGCGCCCGGCGCCACCGCCGCGGACGCTGCGCTTTGCCACCGCCGCACCCCTCGGGCCGCGATCCCGGGCAGGGCGGGAACGGGCCGGGATGAATCGGGAGCCTCAAAGGGGAGGAAAAAAAGGAGCGCGACAGCAAAACGGCGGCGCCACCTCCCCGTCGGGGAATCGAACCCCGGTCTCCCGCGTGACAGGCGGGGATACTCACCACTATACTAACGAGGAGCGCTGCGGACGCCTGGCCCGGCCCCGGCCCCGAGGGCGGGCACGAAGGGAGATTCCAGCGGGGTTTTCACGGCCCGCGACCTGCCGCGTGTGCTTCCCTCTGAGCTTGAGCACGAGGTTTGCAGGGAGAGCCGCTTCACGGGGAGGATTTGAAGGGTGTGGCTGACAGGGAAACCCACCCACCCCGGAGCCCCCCGAGCCATCGGTGTAATCCAGGAGAGGAGGCGGCACGGTGGGGTGGGTGTCTTACAGCTTTCAGAACTTCCAGACAGATCTCCTCGGCTCAAAAGACAGCAAACTTGACACTGTGTAATCGATTTTCCATCAAGTACCAAAAAGGGTGGGAAATAATAATTTAAAATATTATTTTCTGTAGTGTTATACAGTCTAGGGGGATCAGGAACCTGCAGAAAGGTGTGACCAGGAGCTGGCGTTTGTCAAGTGGCACAGAAATGAACACGACATTTGGACACATTTATAACCAATTCCTCGCATATACATGTGTCCTTTTGCTCCATCCATCCATCCATCCATCCATCCATCCATCCATCCATCCATCCACCCATCCCATCCGTCCATATCATCCGTCCATCCAATCCATCCATCCAGTCCATCCATCCATCCAATCCTCCCTTAGAATAGACCTTACAGCTTCTCTCTTCTCTGGCTTGAGCTCTTCTTGATTGGCTCTGGAGGTGGTGTTATCTTTTGGTGAACCAATTTATGGCTATCCCAGGAAATTCCTGGGATACTTCCTGCAGAGCGGTGTCTGTGTTCCTCCAAAATTTCAGGGAGTCGTCTCCCTTAAAGCTTTTTAAACAATGCATCTTTACACAAGTGAGATTACACATTTAGAAGAAGGAGCTTATTAAATTTCACCATACATTGAAATAAAATCTTATTCCAAATTACACCACTAATATATCTAAACACTATAATATGAATTCTACTTATTAGTGAAAGCAAAACTCTATCAACAGATTGGTTGCCTGGTTTTGAGGAAGCTCTTGTATTGTCATGATAAATTTGTATATGCTTTCTCTATGCAGATATTTACCTTCTTTTTGGCTTCCTACTATGGTTTTTATTAAAGTATTTTGTGATAGGTAGACAATGAAACAGCAAAGGAGAAGATGCCTGAGGAGCTCAGCGTGGCACGTGTACTGACACTTTGCGAAGCAAAGAGTTTGGAATTTAATGATGCCTTCTCCCATTACAACTCTTTCACTGACTCAGAGGTATTTAATTCCTAAGTATTTTCTGCATTTTTTTTAATTAATACCTTGATTTTATAAGAGATCCAATTGGCTTCTCACCCGGGGAAGGGTTCACTTTCCTCTGAGGATGGGTGGCTTCCCCGAGACGGAGAACGAGGCTCACCCCAGGTTTGGGAAGTGATCCTGCCCTTCCCTGGGGCGGCCTTTCCCCGGGATTGGCTCCCGCGGGGCCGGGGCCGGGCGGGGCTCTCGGGGCCCGGCGGGAGCGCCGTCGCTGCTGCCTGGTCCTCGTTAGTATAGTGGTGAGTATCCCCGCCTGTCACGCGGGAGACCGGGGTTCGATTCCCCGACGGGGAGGAGGTGCTGCCTTTTTTAGCTCCCGGGGAGCGTTCCTGCTTCCCCCTGTTCCCGCCTGACCCTCGGCCCGGGCGGAAAGGACCCAGGGAGCGGAGCGGGAACGGCGCGAAAGCCCGGCTTGGGTTTTCTGTGGGGCTTCCGCCTTGCCGGGAGATTCGTGTTGAGGAAACCTCCCCCCGAGCTGGTAATCGCTACTCGCGGAGCGGAGGAGGGAAGAGGGCAAATTAAACGAAAGGTGCGAAAGTCTCTGTTTTTTAACAACGCTCGGCGCCGCGGTTAATGCCCGTGCTGCTCTCCCACGGTTCCCCGACGCAGCGTTTCGATCGCAGTAACGCCGAGGACCAGCTCCCGCGCCGGTTCCACCCGCGGCGTGTCCCGGGGAGCCCGTCAGGTCCCGCACCCGGAGAGCTCCGCATGTAGCGGCCGGTTAGCTCAGTTGGTTAGAGCGTGGTGCTAATAACGCCAAGGTCGCGGGTTCGATCCCCGTACGGGCCAGTGTCATTTTCTGCCTCGGTGGTGAGGAGATCGCCGAGTTACCCGGATCATTGATTTTATTTTAGAGGCGGGAGGGGAGCACGGAAGTGAACGCCGTGCATCGCATCGAGAAGCTTGACTTCAGCAGTCAGGAGGACACAGTGACCAGAGAGCCGGCCGGGACCTCCCCCATCCGTGCCCGGGCACAGGGACGGGCGCCAGCCGCAGACCAGGAGCCCGCGGGAGGGCAGGGGGAACCTCGTGGGGGCAGGAAAGGGAGGCGTTCCTGTCCCACTCCTCGTTAGTATAGTGGTGAGTATCCCCGCCTGTCACGCGGGAGACCGGGGTTCGATTCCCCGACGGGGAGAAAGGATTCTTTTTTTCGTCGGGCAGAGGGAAATGGAACCCGATTCTCGTTTGCTTTTCCCTACGGGGCGAGGTTCTCGGCGGGCTTCGTGCCGAGGCGAAAGAACGATCAGTCTAGGGCTGGCAACAAATTTGCAGACCCGCAGGCACCACGCAACAGTTTCTTACTCCATCCCCAACCTCCCTGGCAAAGAAGCTGGCCCGAGGCAGGGCCTGCCTGTCTTGAGCGCAGCTGAGTTGCTCAATGCTGGATTTTTCTCCTCAAACGCACAGCCAGCCTTCCCCTCTCATCATGTAACACTTGGGACCCCAACCCAGATTCTCTCAGATGCTGATCAGCCAAGTCATGCTACTGCAGCACATCTTAAAACCTTCCCCCCCTGCCTCTAAAATCAGTAATGAACAGCATCAAAATGCATGTGATTAAGTACCATCCTTTTCCACAACTTCCTGAAAGTTTAAAATCATATCAAATACTCCCTTTATTCTTTACAAAAATGTTTTTAAGCATCCCGACATTTTCCAAAGGTAAGCAGTGCTATTTAGGCACAGATAATGCTTTAATTTCAGTGGGAGATCACTTCACAGTCCTTTGCCACTTTGCAGTCAAACACGGCAGTTGAGAAAGTGCTAGAACATGCACAGTAGCCCTGCAAGGCCACCTCCAGTCCTTCCTTCACAAGGCAACAGCAATAGGGGGTGACAACGTAAGCCCATCAATCTAAACGAATGATTTCATACATTTGCAAGCTACAACAAATCTACAGCATAATTAAGGCACCAGGCAAGAGTATAAATAGACACAATGAAACACCATGCACCAGCAGTTTGAGCGAGCTGGTTTGCAGGCGTTCCTGTTCTCTCATAATGGCTCAGTGCAAGCAATCCATCTTGGTCATGATCCGTGTCAGTGCACCCAGTCTTTGGGATTCCGCAGAACCTCCAGGATTTCCGCTTCTTTGGAGCTCTCTGGCGGGGTGTGCATGTACTCCCACCTGCAGGGAGAGGGGAAACACACTCAAGACTGCCCAGCTGGCTGCCTCCTCTCCCACACCCGGGGGGGTGGTTGGACTTGAGTTGCCTTTTCTGAGGATGCAAAGCTACGTTCACAGTTGATACTCTCTCAGCTCAGGCCACAGATATGGTTAAAAATCATAACTTTAGTAAGAACAAATAGTAACAACTCTGGGGTAGACAGAAGAAATATTAGCTGATCTTCTGAAAAAGCTCGAATAACAAGGAAAAAGGAATGCCCCGTACCCTACAAAGCACGAAGGTTTATTTGCAAAAATGTAGCAGTCTCTTGTGACACACTAGGACAAGGAAGATGAGAAAAAAAGGCACCCCTAGAATTTGGACAGTGAGGACACAAGACCTAGTTTTTCCAGGATCTGGACTGGAAGCTCTACAAGTCCTTGTAGAATCTTCATTTTAAAAACAAAAGTAATGAAAGATCACCTTTTTAATGAAAGGGCAACTAAAAGACGTGTTGAGCAAGTGGCAGCAGTCGCAACAAGTCACAAACGACATCAGTCCATCCTCTTTCCATTTTTTTTCCCCATTCATGCTGTGAAGCAAGCTATTTACATTGACAAAAACAAGCAAAACCAGATCATCCCAGGAAGAAAATCAAAACATAGGAGGGTGCTACACCATCAGGTCAGGGACACATGTAGTGTTGGCAGTGGGATGAAGGAATATGGGAAGAACAGGACTGCCTTCATGGTTAAGGGATGGCAGGCAAAGGTCAGATTTCCTAGAGGAGGGAGATCACTAGTGAACCTCATGGAATTCATATAGACTGAGAGACTGAGTTAAATTTTATTGCCCAGAAAAGATCCTGGCATCATAAGAGTTCTATAAAAAAGCCAGCTCCATGCTGAGCAGCAGTCAAAAGCAGCAAACAGAATTTTAGGATTATGAAAGGAATAATGAATTAAAACATCATTATGCTATTGTATGAGTCAGCAGCATACCCGCATCTCAGATACACATATGTAGCTTATGTTGTCTGTTCCTTATGCCCAGTTCAGAATGGGCACAGAAAACTAAGCTTAGAGAAAGTGGCAAATATGATCCAAAGTATGGAACAGTGACTGTACAAAGACTAAAAAGAGCAGGAGTTGTCAGCCTGGAAAACTGACAACAAAAAAACCCCAAAAACTGTAAAATAAGAACTGTTGTGGAGAAATGGAACAGCAAGAAAATCATGTTACCCAGTGAGAAGTCAAATGATGGCATCAGGTCCAAGCAGAAAACAAAGAGGGACTTTTTCATACGACACACAGTTAAATATGAAGCTCCTTGCCACACATCTGTCAGGACTGCCATGAGCTCACATGATTTCAAAGAGCTGCTAAACAAAAATCCATGGAGCACAAAATCTATCAGGAGATACTAAGCACAAAACCGATAACTTTTTTTGTTCAGAAAATATCCAGGCCACACATAACTGGCAACTAGGTGAGTGTAGCAGACCAGAGGAGCATCTGCACGTATTTGGCCAGTTCTTGTATCAAGCATGAACCAGGCACTGTTAAAGAGGCTGGACACCAGGACAGACCTTTGATTTAGTCTTATGAAGTGTTTTAATATGAACAGTGCCTACCTGCAAACCCACATAACTATACCCTTACCTTGCAGTCAGTGGCAGAGACATAAGAATGCTTTCGATTCTTGATCCTGGTGTCAGGAGACCAAACTTTGTACCTCTGTCATAAATCAAGTTGAACTCCACATACCTATGGGGAAGGAAGAGATACAACAGAAAAAAACCCCAAGTTTATTAGCAGAAGTTGGTTGTGCAGACATCAAACAAAACCAGCCCATCTTTCTGCTGTGCTGGGTGTCAAAATAAACCCTGGTTTGGGGTCCAGTGTTCTTTAGCATCCCCTGTGCAGGAATGCAGGTACAACCTTGCCACTCCATAAAACATAGGAAGCAGTGACCTTGGCTGACAGACTAGAGCAGACAAACTGTTCAAAGGAGAGCATTCTGCAGGCGCCAGTACTGTACTGTACTTCTCCCAGGCCTCAGCCCTGCTGGCAAGCTCAACACTATGTTTACTCTGGTTGTTCCATTTTGTGTGGCGGTGTCAGATGGTGTCAGACATAAAGAGAGGCCTTAAAGGAAGTGAAAATAACCAGACGAAGAATTCTACTGTGCAGTCCTCTGTGCTGAAGGACACATAAACACCAAGGTCTGAACAATATTTTCTATTTCTTGGGGAGGTCTGGAAAGCAGCAGAAGTCAAAGGGCTTCAGAGTGCTGGCTGGGACTTGTAAGTGCAGAAATATACCATTTTCCACCCCCACCATGTGACAATTCATCAGGATTTATCTTAATAGAAAGTACAGAGCTGTCAGAAGGGAAGAGTTCTTATCTGCAGAAATGGGAAGCTTTACCTAGCCCAATAATAACCTGCAAACAGCTCCAGGGAAATAGACAGGCCTTAAGTGCTGGCTGCGGTTTAAAGAAGCTACTCCCCCTCCATTTAAATTTAGCAGGTTTGCTAAATCCCATCCACAGACTGGAACTTGGAAGCCCAATGTTCCCGGGAACAGTCCCACCAAATTCAGGATGCTTGCTCATCTGACTAATGGCTGCAGGACTGTGAATGCTGATACTCTTCCCATGCCAATCTCACAGATTTCTCTGCAGAAGCAGCAGAAACTAAAGACCTTAGTTCTGCATAAATTATGTAAATTCTCATTTCTCCATACGCTTACGCAACCACAGGACACACAGAAAGGAGCACAACTGCATTGACCAATGCCATTAAGCTTTTGCAACATTAACTACTGGTCACATTAACACATGTCCTCTGAAGTGTTTTAAGTTACAGCAACCATGCCAGAATAAAAAAAAAAAAAAAAAAACCAAAAAAAAACCCCTCTGTATCTTTATTCCTTTACAGGAATCCTCATTTCATTGCCAAAATCACTTGGAATAAATATGTATGTAAGAAGCTGAAAGTACTTGAGTACAGCTCTTTCCTGACTTTCTGAGGTTTTGTTTCTTTACTGAATAGGAAGCACAATTTCCTCATACTGAGGCTCCTCGTGTGACAGGGTACCATTAGGCTGCAGGAGAGGGCAGGATTCAGGACATCAAGCACACCTGCACCCCTTAGCCTGTTGCACAGCAGCAGCTTCTCTTGGTTTTTGAAGAAGTTGAAGAGAAACTGTGGCATTTTGTTCAGGTTGCTTGTATCGCAACATGGGAAGGTGGGAAATAGGGATAAGGGTGTGCTACTACCTTCTTTGCACCCTCTTTGGCAATCTAGTGTTGGATTTCAAAATCAGTTCTGTGCACAAAAATGCTGAAGTTCTCTGTTGAGCTTTTTTAGCTCACACCACAACAGGACATGAACCTGTAACCACAAAGAACTCGATCGTTTTTTTTCTCACCAGCATAAGACTCCTGTAACTCTTTTGCTCCTTCAGTACTCACCGTCCTCTCCGAAGCTGCTGCCATAGCTTCTCCTCTGGTGTGAAGGAGTCATGGCAGTGCTTTTTCACAATGGGAATGTAACAAGGCACAACAGCTTTGGCACAACTCTTCACAAACTGGAATACCTCCTCTTTGGAGGGAGAGTCCACATCATCAAAGAATATGCCTCCGATCCCCCTTCGCTCACCACGGTGCTTGATATAGAAGTAGTCATCGCACCTGGAAGGAGCATCAGATGATTATTAGTATGGTCCACAGTATTCAAAGAGATGAACACAACATGGCACAGCATGATACCAGTGAAATACTGACCAGAGGTCAGTTCCTGCAGTCCTGGGTGCCCCACTGTTTCACTGACCACTGAGAGCCAGGATGGTGCAGCACCATCTGGAAAGCACTCCTATGTCACTTACAGTAAAACTCTGATTAAACTGGCTCTGCAATCACACCAATCCTGGACAGTTACACTCAAACACCATGGCACATGCTTCCACGTGGAATGATGCTATCCATATCCTCTACCTACTTGGAAAAGGGATGCCCATTTCAAAACACTGCCCTAAGAGCTCCTGCTAGATTTCATTCCCAGCATTATCTGCAGATCCCAAATTATTTGTACAGCTTTCAGATTAATTCAGACTTGGAAAAGAATCTCTTTATTCTTTTCGTCATTCTAGTAAATGAACTGATTTTCTTCATCAAAACTAAAGGAATCTAAAAACCCAAGACCAGTTAAGAAAGTGACTGTCACAGCAGCCTTCCTTAGAAGGAAGTTAAATAGTTAAAACTTGGAAGACTGAGTTGTTATACCAGTGGCTTTTTATGGCTCATGTTCAAGTTTGTAAATGCATAAGGACAGCTTATTCTACAATAGGAAGGCAATTAATCTCTTTTGTATTTACAGGGAATAGGTAGCTGTGCCATTACTATACACTGATTCATTGTGTCCACACCCTATCTTGCTCATAGTTGCTTGCTTGGGAAGTTATGCCCTGCAAATCTCCACGTGGAAAAGAAATGGAAGGAAAATAGGAAGCAAAACCATCAAGAACACCTTGCCTTCCTTTAGGACTAGTTTCCCATACATGCATCCACCCACAATTATTCTCAAGCAATATATATGGCATGGCCATAGCAGGAGAGACATGGAGATGTAACTAATAACCTAAGTTATTTTTTTTTATTCACTGGGATGATCAGCTTTATTTTACGGCAGCAGGAAGAGTTACAAAGAAAGGCTGAGTCGGAAATGCAAAAAGAGGAGCAAGCCTGACAGAAGTCTTAAACCTCAACCAGGAAGACCATGGTAAATATAACAATAGCTTTTATCTTTGAGAAAGGTGGGAAAAGGTCTCCAACCCCCTGCAGCTGGCATTGCTAGCCTACTTGGGCTGCATCTGAGGCAGATACTCTGAACCACCATGCAAAAACTCCTCAGAGAACAAGACTGATCTCAAGGCTCTAAGATGTGCCTCTGCACTAAGTGGTTGCCACCCAAACTATAACACCCACTTTATCTCCCGTCCTCAGACAAGACCTAGTGGCTTACAAAAGGGTATCCCCCTCCTCCCGGGACACCACAGCTTGTGGTAGATATGATTATCAGACACTGAGCAGAAAGTCCCCATTTACTAGTGAAGGATCCCATCACTTGTATCTCTCAGCTCAAGAAGAACATTCAACTTTTGCATCTTAGAGAATACACTGTTGAACACTCAGTGAATGTGTTACCGGGGAAAAAAGCACAGCTTCATCAAAATTATGAAAAAGTCTTGTCCTAGTTTCATACCAGAGAGTTAAAAGCAATTTCTAAGTTGCCTCATGAAGTCCATGGCTTAAAAAAATCTTGTAGACTCAGCCTGTTTTTAATTTGGGCTATAGACTTAGGATCCTAGTTGTCAGCCCTCTAATTTGAAAAACTCAGGCTTGTCTACATTTTGCCCCAGTACACTTCTGCCAATTTTCATTAGGGTTTAGGCAGCAGAACCCACAGTTCCTGGAGTACACTTAACTGACAACATCCAGTGCTGCTTTCTGCTCCCCCACAAGGGCATCTCTCCCTGCATACCATTTCTTGTACTTGGGATACAGCTTCAGATCATGCTTGTCACAGGCTTCTTTCAGAGTCTTGTGAAAATGAATGGCATCCTCTTCATTCAGGTAAGTTGGAGTGAGGTCAGTCCCACCACCAAACCACCACTGCTTAGTTCCTACAGGAAAAGCAAGCACCAACGTTTTTCTTCTAAACTTCTAAACAGAAACATATTGCAAGTGGTTCACTAAGAATTAAAAACTAGTTTTACAATACAAAACAAAATCATTATTCATTATTCCTAGACCTCAATTATAAAAACATTGAGTTCAAGGTAGTGACCTTCACTTTCCAGTGACTTCAGGAAAACATAAGTTTTCAAAGCAGCAAAATCCATTCATTCAGGACCACTGGCCCTGACTACAGGATATCCATTTCACAAGATGGGCTGGTAACTCCTATTCAATAATGCCAAAACATTTTACTGCGTGCCAAAGAAAAGGAGTATCATTATCACATTCAGGGAAGTAACTGGCTAGAAATTATCCATAATGCTGTGGCAAAACAACTGAAAGAAAATTCTCTTTGAGCTTCTAACAGTGCACACATTGCCACAAGGTACAGACGGCCTCTCAGTGTTTGACCACCTCGCCAGGAGTCCCATTTCTGACAGCACCAAGTTGCAGAAAGTTGGGGAAATTAGGCACAATGCAGTTACTGAGCAACGTTCTTGACAGTACATCCCTCCAGCTGCTGAGACAAGGGTACACCATGACCAGAATGCTTATCAGCCCTTCACACACCTTTCTTCTAATAAATTCTAGAATTGCTGCTTTAAATGAGTTTTACATATATTTATAACCTCCTACATTTTTAACTTAAATCTGAAGCCCCTGGGACACTCTACAAAAAGCAAACTCCTTTTACTCTACCAGATGGAGATCAGGAGATCCAACACTAAACCACAGATTCTTGGCACAGCTGGGAACAAACCTGGACTGGTTCTTAACCTCTTACCCTAGCCATGCATTCATGCTTCCTTCATGTGGAGTCATAATTTCATATATACTTCATTGGATTACAATTCTTACCATCTGCTTCTTCAATTTCAAAGTATCTATAGTTGAAGTGCATGGTTGGAACATGAGGGTTCTTTGGATGGATAACAGAGCTCACACCCATGGCACAAAAAGGCAACTTCCCTGGAAGAAAGGACACACCAAGTAAGACCTTCAGTTTTTCAAGAAACTTAATTTACTATCATTTAAGCAACAGCACTGTTTTTCCTTAGGTTCCGCTACAGGAAAATTTCTTATGTTGAGTCACCACAATTATTAATCAATGTGCAGTTTACTTCTCATCCACACTCTTCTGTGCGTCTAACTAAACACTGCTTTTAAGTATTTATCCTAAAATGCAACAATACATTAGAGAAACGATTAGATGAAGATCATTTAAAATATAAGGCACTGCTGAGGCCTTCAACTACACCCAGTCCTCAAAATTCCCTTAGCTACACAAACATCTGCTGAGTCCACTTTAGCCTTCGGGTGTTGTTGGTTCTCTCCCTCCACCTCTTTGGGACATAACTCCTGCACTGTTTCACTCTTCAGCTATAGGGTCATTTTTGAGAAATCACCTGTGCCTAAAATGCATTCCCTAAAGCAGCAAGAGGGAGAAGCACTCCAACTCCTGGCTTTTTAGCGATACAAAAGGCCACCTTGTCGAGCTTACCGGTTAGAAATCACCATGACACAAACGAAACCCTTTGAGGTTTGATCAGTCTGACCTTCCTCGGGGCCCGTTCAAAGGCCAAGCTGCTTTCGGAGAACACGCAGGTGAGCGTGTCCCGGCTCCCCGCCCCATCTCCCCGTCGGACACCTCACCGTCCTTGGCCTTCAGGGACTTCCCCCTGCTCCGCATCTGCCGCGCTGCCTCCTCGGACAGGAGCCCGGACACGACGGACACGTTCACACCCGCCTTCTCGAAGACCTCGCCGTCCTGCAGCACGCAGCTGATGCCGCCTCCGCCTGCCAAGGCCACAGGGGCAGGGTCACCGAGGGGTGCCCGAGCCCGGGGGGCCGCTGCCCGCCGTTCCCCTCGCGGCTCCCTCGTCCCTTCCTTCCTCTCCCAGGTGTCGACGGCGAAGGAGGCGCCGGGGTCCAGCGCGGCCAGGGCGCGGCACACCTCCGCCTGCGTCTCCATGATGAGCAGCTCCATACGGCTCCGCAGCTCCCGCCGCCGCCGCCGCAGCTCCCGCAGCCCGCTCACCGGCGGCGCCATGAACCGCTGCCGCAGCTCCTTGTCCTCCTCNCGGGCAAAGGCGAGGGCGGGCGGGCCACGGGCGGCCCCGCGGAACAGCCGCGCTGCCGCCGCCATCACCGGCACCGGCACCGGCAGCGGCGCAGCTCTGCCCACGGGGCGGGGCGGGGGCAGGGATGGGAGGGCAAAGGCTCCGCCCCGTCTCTGTGCACGGAATCGATGAAGGGGGAAAAGTTCTCCGCGATCGGCGTGTTTAAACCTGTAACCCAGCATCACCGTGCCGGCTAGGGCACGGTACTAAGAGGCTTAAACATCTCCAGGGAGGGTGATTTCACCACCTCCCTGGACAGGCCATTCCAATGTCTAATCACCCTTTCTGTGAAGAAATTCTTCCTGATGTCCCATCTACCCTTCCCCTGATGCAGCTTGAGGTCCCCCTGTCCTGTCCCTGGCTGCCTGAGAGAAGAGGCCAATCCCCACCTGGCTACAATCTCCTTTCAGGGAGCTGTAGAGAGCGATGAGGTCTCCCCTGAGCCTCCTCCAGGATAAGCAACCACAGCTCCCTCAGACGCTCCTCATAAAACGGGTTCCAGCCCCTTCACCAGCTTTGTTGCCCTTCTTTCAGCCCCAACACCTCAATGTCCTTCCTAAATTGGGAGGCTCAGAACTGGACACAGTATTTGCGGTGCGGCCTCACCAGTGCTGAGCACAGGGGGACAATCACTTCCCTAGTCCTGCTGCCCACACTGTTTCTGACAGAGGCCAGGATGGCATTGGCCTTCTTGGCCATTTGTGCACAATGCTGGCTCATACATGTCTGTTACATGTCTGTACAGGAGAGCCTGTCCAATGGTGCCATGGGGCAGCACAAGTGCCCTATAACTCTCCTGGCTGGGTGTCCCCGGAGTTGGGCTGGTGCCAGGCTGTTTGATCTTTGTGGGTGCCGTGGCAGGGAGAGGCTGTGGTGGAGGGAGCGACTGGTGCAGCTTTGGGAAAGGAGGCTCTGCTGTTCTTGTGCCCAAAAAACATCTCCACATGCTGCTTTCGAGCAACTCGGTATCATCAATACAACTGCTTGGGGCTACGGAGCTGTTGTGCGAGCAAGGGCTTGTACAGTGCCAGGCATGGCTGGGGTAAAAATGTATTTAATTGAGCTGTCCTGTGAATCATGTGGAATTGCTCTCCTGTGTATGATATTGCTGGTTTTGTACTCAAAGTAACAAGTTTTTAGAACCTGACTAGTTTGTAGGGCCACCAGTATAGTGCAATGGGAATACTTCCTACGGATCTCAGAGCGCATAGGCTTATAACTTCTTTGTTCTTTCTAAAGTTGTAGCGCGTTTTCTTTCCTAGTGAAATGGAGAAACTAAAGATATGTGTACAACCATAGGGCTTTCATCTCGTAGTGATTAAGGAGACATAGTGGGATAGTTCACATGACTGAAATGTCATGAAGGGCTACACACTGTTTGGAAGAGACAGACCAGGAAGGCAGTGATGAAGTTGCCCTCTATGTGAAACAACACTTGTAATATATAAAGCTCTGTCTTGGGGTGGACTTCAAGCAAGTTGAGATCTTATGGGTTAGGATAAAAGGGCAGACCAGTAAGGGTGACGTTGTGGTGGGTGTTTGCTACAGGCCTCCTGGCCAGGAGGAGGAAGTGGACGAGGCCTCCTACAGGCAGCTTGAAGCAGCCTCACAGCCACAGGCCCTGGTTCTTGCTGGTGGGGGACTTTAACTACCCTGACATCTGCTGGAGAAGCAACAGGTGACAAAAATGATTAAGAGACTGGAACATCTCTCTTACGAAGACAGGCTGGCAGCCTGTTCAGGCTTGAGACGAGATGGCTGAGAGGGTACCTCCTTAATATGTAAAAATATCTAAAAGGGAATTGTCATGAGGATGGAGCTGGGCTCTTCTTGGTGGTGCCAAGCAATAGGACAAGAAGCAACAAACAGAAACTGATGCCCAGGAAGTTCTACCTGAATATGAGGAAGAGCTTCTTTAATGTGTGAGTGACCACACACTGGAACAGGTTTCCCAGAAAGGATGTGGATTCTGCCCACTGAAGATATTCAAGAACAATCTGGACACAACCCAGTGCAATGTGCTCTGCTTGAGCAGGGAGGTTGGACCAGATGACCCACAGTGATCTCTTCCAACTTGACCCATTCTGTAATTCAGTGAAAATAAGAATTCAGAATAATAAAGAGAAGGTCTATGTAGAGCCAGATGTTGAAAGGTACTGCATTGCATCAAAAAGGCCCAGCTCGGCAATGTTTGCACTCTGGTATGAGACCATTCCTTAGACACTGAGCTTTTGGTATTTCAGGGCTGATGTGCATCTGTAGCACCCAAGAGTAAATCAGTTTCAAGGGTGGCTCTGTGGAAGGCATGGAGATTGATCCCTGTTATGGATCAGGGCTCCTTTATCTGGCTCTTTTCATTGTGGAGTAATTTGGGGCAGAGTATCTGTCTATATAAAGTGATAACGTTCTCTTGAAGGCATTGTCCGTTTTCTCATTTCTGAACTAATTCTGGTCTTTGGCAGCAGAGGATGCTGTGAAGCTGCTGAAGCTGCGCAAGGAGGCATGGACGATCTCTGTGCTGTGCTGCTCTCTTCTGCCATCATCTGGAGGACAGGATCCCTGATGAGCCAGGGAACCCGAGTCCCTGGAGGTAGGAGTGAAGGAAGGAATGTGTTGTTATGTACAGAAGAGATCTGTGGCTGAGGAAGAAGGGTACTACCATCTTAGGGACTTTGGCTGCTCTAAACAGCTCTTTCCACAGTTCTTTATCCAGGGCTGGCTGTGATAGCTCAGTTCCTTCTTGAATTGCATCTACTTGATTTATGTAAGCGTTTTCATGAAAAACAGTGTGCATTCTGCAGTTGCTGTGCTACTTACTGTAGTAAAGCTCTGCTCTTCAAATGGGTTTTTCAGATGCTATCAAAATGAAAAAAAATATTGAAGCCAAGACATGTAAAGCACATTCATGTTGATTTAATGTGTTGGGGTTTTTTTCTGTATTATGTTGAATGCAAGCTTTGATTGATAACATCTGGTAATTCAGCTGGATGGGACCTCTGGAGGTCTCTAGTCCAACCCCAGGGGTTCACTGTTCCCAGGCTGGATGAGGTTGTGCAAGGCCTTCCTTTCCCAGCTGCAGTTAGAAACCCCCTTTCCTCATTTTTCCTGGGCTTCTGCCTCGGCACGCCACCACCCGCGCCGGGAAGAATGTTTTCTTGTATCTGATGAGAATTTCCTTTGCTGCAATCACATTGTCAGGTTGGCGTCTTGCTCTTGCTGCTCAATCCTAGAAGCAATCCTTTACAGACTGGGATTTCTCAGGCTGGATGCTGAAGCCAGGTCAGGCTATACTCACTGGTGGAGGTGAGAAGGAGTGACAGAGTGTAAAACACTCCTACTGTTTCTGGGCTGAATCCTCTTGCATTAGCTCCTTGTGAGGACCTCCTCCCTAAAAGCAGGTTAAGATTGGAACGTCAGCCAAATGCCATGTACTTTCACTTCGCAGCAGTGGACAATGTACATTTATCAGACAGTGCATCAAAAACAGCACCTTGCACAGGAGATTTTTTTTGGTAGCTCTGTTTATATGTGTACAACCAAATTGTGCTGGTGGGTAAAAATAGCATTGTAGAGAGTAGTTTTTCAGTATTTGAACTGAATGTGGTGCTTCACCACATTATTTCTGCCTACTTCTCTTTACAGTACTGAGAATAGGAGCACATACTGATGTGTGTGAGATGCTCAACAGTGATATAAGGCAAGAAGACAAGAGCTTACATTTTGATCTGCCTTTAGAGTGCACGGTGTTGGTATGAAGAGTGGGCCTTTCTGTGGAAATACTAAAGGAAGAGGAAAAAGGCACTCAGAGCCAAAAAGGGAAACATGGAATTGGTTCTTGCACTTTCTTGAACAAGAATTGGATCTGAGGAAATGTTCCTTGGGCTTTTTTGGTGCACTAGGTGAAATCTGAAGGTCTTGGCTTCCCTTGAAATCTCCATGTCAGTTTTTAAAGTCTGACTGAAAATTTGCACAGTGGAATGACTTTGAGTATTCTATGTCTTAGTGAGTCATGCATTTTCATTCCTGTACATGTTGTGTAATCAGGGTCTCATGGCAGGTTTTGTTTCCAATGGCAGTGAAGCCATTTAGTTTTGCTTTGTAGCCAAAACCTCTACTTATGCAAATGAGTGTGATTCTGGAGCAGGTTGTTGGGCTACTGCGGTTTCAAGAAGATTTGGAGAACTGAACTTTTATCTACAGTTTTATGTAAGGTGACCTCCTATGAAGAGAAGAGTGATGTTAATTTTATTTCATTTCTTCTTTTTCATTATTTCTGTTGTTTTACGTATACTTTAAGAGAGCTCTGAAGCTTCTCTGCTGCTTCCATTTAGGTGCTGTCTACCTTGGTTTACTTTTTTTTATGAGAATTTATGCACAAAGAGGATATTAACAAAAGAACAAGAGACACTGCATATTCTAACGTAGAGAAGCACAATCAGGTCTGATTAAGACTGAGGCATTGGCATTACTGTTACTTCTGAAGTTAAAAGAACCAGTGTCATCCAGTTTATCACAATAAGCATTTATTGTAACTTTGAAAAGATTTTGAGGGCTTGCGAAGTTAAACAAGTACTCTTGTTTAACAGAGGTCATCTCAAAGATTTTGCATGACAGTGAATTAAGTTATTATGTCACTATGATAATAGTGAGAGAGAAATAAAAGTTTTGGTGACTGAGCTGAAACAGTAAGCAGTGTGAGGAAGATAAAAGCCTTTCCTTCCACATTTGTCATCTCAATAATTTGGAAGGCAGGTTCATAGGAATCCCCCCTTTTTTTCTTTGCTATTTTTAATGCAGGTTTGATTCTCCTGAGAGTATGAAGGGGGGAAAGGATAACTACAGAACAAGAAGATGTTGTGGTGGAATTCCTTCAGACTACCTCCTGGAAGGTAAGAGGAGTTATGCAATGCCTTGGGAAAACCTTTCTTCCTCTAATGATTGATCACCTTTGCACGGTTATTAAAAGAGAAGTGAAAAAGTGAAAAGTAGCATTGCCTAAAGACAGTGAGTCCCCTAAAGAGGATTGCACTAACAATCAGGCCACAAAATATGCTGCATGCA
The DNA here is from genome assembly GCA_013399895.1 of Serilophus lunatus. Lineage (NCBI taxonomy): Eukaryota > Metazoa > Chordata > Aves > Passeriformes > Eurylaimidae > Serilophus > Serilophus lunatus. Next base: position 946,890 of record VXBA01000678.1, on the reverse strand, counting down.
ATCTCCTCTGGAAATGCATTAGCACTCCAGGGCAGGAACTACATCTTTGCTGCGATGAGAGATTTATCTGTTGTTTCCCAATTCCTCTGTGCCCTTCCTCCAGCTCTGCCTTCATATTTGCTGTTGCATAGCACCATCTTCATAAAACACAGGAATTTTCCAAAACCATAGCTATTGCATATGTGACTTCATCCCGGCTAAAAAGCCAAAGCACAACTTTTCTTGCAGTCTTCCGAGGAAAGGGAAAGAACGAGCAGAAGTGATCTGTTGAAAAGGGTTTTCTTGTAATGAGATCCAGGTCAAACACACTACTCTCCTGCCCTAGTGTCACAATAACTTTTTCCTGCAGCCACTGTAGCTGTTTATACACATTAAATGTAATGCTTACTGTTAGGAAAGTCCATCCAGAAGCCAAAATATACACCCTTTTGTCTTCCCTGGAATAATAGGTACATTTTTTAGGGTTAAGCTAAAGGACTACCTGAGTTAGCTAACAAGTCTTAATAGATTTTTGTCTGCAGATCTTCCTGAGTAACAGACATACACTGTGATAGTGTAATTGAAACTTCTGTCTAAGCAAATTGAAACTGTCTAAGCAGCTCTAAAGGGCTCCAGGGATTTGTAGTCTTTGAAAAGCTCTTGTACAACTACAGAACTGAACTTTAAATTTGTAGATTTAAAATCATGTACTTATGCTCCCCTAAGTTAAGTGATGTCCATTGAGAAGCCTTGATTCTAAGGGTGTCACAAAGAACTACACATTTTATTATGTTGAAAAATAAGACCTTTCCAACTCTTGCAAGAGAAATGCTAAAACTTTTCTGTGTGGTAACTGCAGCAACTTGGGTTACAAGAGCTGCAGTGTTGTTTTAGTATTTTAGTGTGTCCATAACCTTCCCTGGTGTAAGGCATGATGACACAATAAAAGCTATGTCATTAGGTTCTAGTTCATCTTTAATCAACTGGACTAAATCATATTCACACCAATTCTTTGTAAATTTTTCACATTTCTTTTGCAAACCTTGCTGTGATTTTTAAGATTTTTAAATCAGAGAACTTCTCAATCTGCACTTGCCAATCAGATTTCTGTAAGACACATAAGTGAACATCATGTAGTATTCAGCAGGGTTTTTTCAATAGTTACAGTTACTAAAATAGAAATCTTAGGAAGGAAGTAGCTGTATTGGTGCAACCGACCGACACAGGGTTAGCAGGAAGACTGGTGACAGGGAGAGTTATGATGCATATGTGGAGAATCAACAGGGGGCTTAAGGACAGGAAAGTGGTGTCCCCGGAAAAAGGTGCTATGCTCACCCTTGATGACAAGGAAGATGACCAGCGTAAGAATTGTGGACAGTGCACAAGACGGGTGCTGTGGTCATTTTAAAGCTGGCAGTCTGGGACTCGTGACAGTCCCTGGCTGAGGCATTTTTAACCTGGCACTGTGGGACTGATTTACCATCGGATGGAACTGTAGACTTAGTGCACCATCCTAATCTCACCCCTACACTGTACTGCAGGGATAAAGTTGGGCAGGCATTTTTTGGAAAAGATAATAGGCCAGTTGACCTGCATTGCCTCCAGAAAGCTTTTTGCTGTCAAGTAAAATATACTCTTTTCTTATGCTGTTAGATCAAAGGATTTGCCACGGCCAATGTATGACCAGATCTAACTATCTGACCTGACTGAAAGCAAGCCAAATCCAAAAGCAAGATGCCAGGGAAGTAAAAGAATGAGGCATGATACTTCTGCCAGATAGTTTCCCTGACTATTCATGTTTTCACTTTAGGGACTTCCCGAACCTGGTGTGATCGATCTAGTTAGTGGCTATCAACAGGAGTCTCTTCTAAATGCTTGTTCAGTCTCCGCTGAGAATTTTCTGCAGGTAGAAAATCCTCGGTCAAGAGGCATTGTGGTCTGTAGAGCTTGCCTAGAACACAGCTTCTCTTAGCATTATTGATGGCTCTTTATTCTTGAATATCTGAAGAGACAGTGACAAATTTTTCCTACACATGCCATCAGGCCTCCCAAAGGTCTCTTCACCAGGGTGGAGAATCATCACCCTTTAGCTCCTTGTACGGTGACCACTGTCACCTCTTACAAAGTATGTGTCAGGAACACATTGCTTACCTGTGAAATACATGTATTTCTCAAGCGAAATCTCAAGCATCTCAAGCAGATCTTCATCGGCAGGTTAGGGGATTTCTAAATTAACCCACTGTCTTTAGCAGTTTTTTCTTCTCTCAAAACTCTGATAAACAAAGAACAGCATTTAGTTACTGTCTATTCTTGTCCCTAGTTGGAAAAAAGAGTACCTTAAAAGGCCAGCACTCTTGTCTAAGAAGGAATCACCATCTGTTGAATCACAACTTTCACTTCCTTTGTCACCTAATTTTCATAATCTTTCACTTCACATTGGTCTACCTCTGTGGATAGGACAATGCCACCAAAGAAAACTGTCATGGCATAGATAATCCTGGGGACTGCAGAGGCAGGAATGCTGGGGACTGGGCTGCAGTGGAGAAATGGAGCAGGCCCTGTACAGATGGGTGTATTTTGGAGGACAGCAAGACAGCAAAGGCCGAAAGCAGAAGTTTCTGGGGGAAGTTGGTGTTTTTTAGAAAAGGATGGCTTTTATTTTTGAAACAAGGGGCTATGTGAAAATTATGACATGTAGGGCCGTACTTGCCTCTGTTGATTCTTAAGGTAGGCTGTCTCTTAGGTTATAAAGTTGAGTAATAAAATGTCTTAAAATGGACTTCAGTCAATCAGTTTTTACAGTCTCTGTCTTAAACAGGTAACAGGCTTCATCTGTTAACTGTGGGAAGTGGAAAGATGATGCACTATCTGAATAGTTGTTCCATTGTCTCACCCTGGTATTAGTGTAACCCTTCTGTATCATTGTGACCCATTTTGTTATATTTAGCTATAAGAAGAGATACTGGACATAAAATATTAAGCTATCTTAGAACTGTGCATCAAGTCCTTGTGGAGCATTATTTGAGCTGTCCAATGTAACAGAAAAATGAGTTACTTTTAATACTGCGGTAACATTTCTGTAGATAATTCAAAACCATTTATCACTGTTAATACTCTCTATTAGTCTGTGGAATTGTGGCAGATACTGCTCTAAAGACATATTGTCTCATTCCTGTTACATTTTCGTGGCATTTTTGTGACAGGATTATAGTAATATTATGTACTGGAGAACTTTGGGGTCTTCATGAAAGCATGAACATTTTAGACAGCAGCTTTCTTGAAGAATAATCTTAGAATATAGAAAATAGGCAAGGTTTTTTAGTTCTTATAATTTTTAAACTGACTGATTTCTTGCTAATTCGAAGTCCATGTTACCTGTAGCTCAGTTATTTCTGTTGCACTTTTGTAAAAGACAAATTACTTAACAGTTCACAGTTTCATATGTTTTAAGTTTTGGTGTACACTTTCTTGTGTAATTTTTTGACAAATTTTCCATGAACTCAGATAGAAAGTATGGCTTGCATTGAATAGTTTGATATATTGAATGGACTTGTTCAGCACTGCTTGGTATTTGGATTTTGAAAAAAGTCTCCACTAGCATGTTTTCCAGCCCTTCCTGGAAGTACTGGAAGGTGAACTCTAACAGCTGTCGTTCATTATTTTGAGCAATTTCTTTGTTTAAAGTACAAAACCCTGGGCTTATTCTGCAAGTGGGACCTACTGGATCCCTGAAGGCTTTGGTTATTATTTAGTAAATTCAGAAACTGTTGAGATTCAATGTAATTCTTTTTCTGAAAGTTTTCCCTGTAATTTGTAGGTATGGTGATGGGAAAAGATCAAATTTATGGTTTACGTTCTTTGTTTTGTCTTGGTATCTCCTCCCATATTTCTAAATCCAGCCCCTGCCCCACCAGAGGGTTGTGTGTGGGACAGACAGTGGTCATAATGGTTCTGATGATGATGATCTGGTATTCAAAATATGGTCTGTGGGTGATTAGGGAGGAGATTATTCTATCACGGAACAACAAGTCAGAGTGCCTATTGAAATTATCAGGCAGCAGGTTTAAATCAGACAAAGGCAAGTTCTTTTTATATAGCACAGTAGAAATAAAATTAGACTGATAGGTGCAGGGTGTTACAGAGACCAGGGTTACAAATGGACTTTAAAAAGGGGCTTTAAAAAGGAGCAAATTATAGAAAGGCTTTTAAATGCACATATGCAAACCCAGCCTCTGCTTCTGGCTCTGGCTGTCCCTGAACAGCTAATTACCAGATCTCTCTAGGGTATATTAGAGGAGGAGTCAATCTTGTCCTGTTTTTTGTACTCTTTCCCAAAGTACCTATTACTGCACACTGTCAGAGGAAGAAGCCTGGCTTTTTATAGGTTTGATCTGATTGGCTGTGGCTATTCTCATGTTTCTGAGCCCCTATATCTGTGAAGCAGGAGCAGGATACATGACTGCACACCCATCTTCTAGTGTGCAGGGAAAAAAAATAAAAGTTGTCCCCATCCACACGGCAACCTGTTCTTGCTTTGTTAATATGCAAGGTTACTGAGCAAAACACATCTGCTTTACCTAAACACATTCCCTAAACTAAGAGCAAAAGTGCGTTAGAAGCTGGGATGGTTTGAGAAGAATGAGTAAAACAGCATCAAATTACTGTTAATTCTGCTGTGGTCTTATTTGGTTAGCTCAGAAATATTCAGGGATAGCAAGAAAAATTCTGGCTTCCAGTGTCATCCAATGCCAAGAATGTAATCCACAGTTTGTCCTTAATCCCATGAGGATCATCTCAAATGTTTCCAGTGCTTTTGGCAGGAATATTAAATTACAAAATCTAGGATACTTGCCAGAAACTGAAAAAAGAGTGTTCATAGTAAAGGCAGTGCCCCTGCTCCTGCTCTATGCTTCTGCAGGAGCAAAAGGGCCTGTCACTATGGACTATTACTTTGAAAATAAAACAAATCAAAAGGGCAACTTCTCATAAGTGTGTTATAGCAATCAGTTCCAATTAGTTGCCAGTACTAACATATGCACTGTTTGGTGCCTGTTGATGGGAATTCAAGGAAGTAAGTGAAGGTGACCATCATATCAGTATATCGAGCTTTTCTCAAATGAGACTTATCTGTCTCATTTCCAACTCAGGCTGAGACCTGAGCTTCAGAGCCTGACTTCTGCTTTGTCTCTTGGTTGGAAGGAACTTGCAGGATACAGTGGGATTGTTTCAGATTCACTCTGATACAACCAAGGCCAGAGTTCAAATATTGCTGATTTTGTTGAATTTACCATAAGAAAGTACTTATACTTTTATAAAATAAATCCTTGACTATACAAAGAATTCCAAGAAGAGAGAGTTGGAGAACTATAAGGACTTGAATGTATGCCAAGCCTCCTTTGAGGCATGAATTACATAAAACTCAAAACTTGCTTTATTTGTCAAGGTGAAATCCCATTTGTCTTTAGAGAATGAATTTTTGGACATTTCTGATTAAATTGTTATAGCAGGGTACTGGCATGGGTATAAGCTCTCCACTACTGAAATTATAAACTATGTAGTTAATTGATATTGGAAATTTTTGATCTTATATCAGACATGTTGACTTTGACACATTTTCCTTCTTTTTGAGATGCTGGAACAGATTGCCCAGAGAAGCTGTGGATGACCAATCCCTATCAGTGTTCAATGCCAGGATGGGGCTCTGAACAGCCTGCTCTAGTGAAAGATGCCCCTGCCCATGGCAGGGGGGTTGGAACTAGAAGATCTTCTAAGGTCCCTTCTAACCCAAGACATTCTATGATTGTCTCTGTCCCACATGGCTGCTTTTGAAGGTCTGCTGCTTTCTGAGTGTCTGGCATTTTCATCCCTTCCTGGAAGTCCTCCAGTTGTTTCTGGAGAAGATAGAAACACCAATGATTTATTCAGTACTACATTTGAGTTTTATTACTCTATTTATATTCTCTTCCTCATGCTTTATTAAGAACTGTCTATGAGATCAGATAGAGATTTAATTTAGAAATTCCAGGTGTTCTTTACCCAAAATAAACATCTTACAAAATACCAAATGTGTATAGATGTCACTTTATTGTCTATTATTTTAACATAAGAAGAGTCTGAGATTCAGTCTCTGGATTTTTCACAGTGCCTATCCCATTCAGGTCCATTGATGTTATGAGGATGTAAACAAAACATAAAGCTGGTAACAGTATTTTATTACCATACTGTTTAGTACCAATGCTAAGAAGTCTTCATGGGTGGTGCTGTACTTTGTCTTCCACTACACATGGGTACTAACTCAGGCATGAACACTGCAGAATCCATCTCATTTTCTGTCAAGAATGGAGTGGCTGAAAAAACACTTTCCTCATTAGTATCAGACATCTGTGCTTTTTTGTGGTGGCAAGAAAGGGTGGAGAGTAGAAAGTGTTAACCTTAGAGCTGCTTTCGTGCTTATATTTCTTGGTTTTTGTTGGTCTGAGGGATATTTATGTCTGCCAGTTGAGGTTCACCTGCAGCTCCATGTCTAACCTTACAAAGCTGATTGACTTCTTAGGGTGCTTAGAACACCTGCACATGCACATGCAATTATGTTAGAAACCACATCCTGTATCACATGCGTAACTGCAGCCACAAACAGAAAATAAGACACATTTTACACTTGTTGCTGAAGTTTTTATAGACATAAACATGAGACAGCATCTACCTTCTTATTTTAGTTCTTTTCACAGCTCTGTTCAGATGAAAGGATTTGAAAGAACGCTGAAACTATAGGCAAGGTGATATACGGAGGAGCAATGCACATGCAAATGCACATGCACATTCACATGTAAATACATGGAGGAGCAGTGCACACTCTGCCTCTCTTATGAAAAAGGTGGATATCAGTTCTGGAAAGCCTTGTAGGCATAAGGCTAGTTAAACCTGCACATTTTTCAGAGAAAGCTAGGCATGTATTCAAGGAAATGTTGCTGGCAACATTAAAGTTGCTTAAAAAAATAACAGCACTGCTTTCTAAACATAAGTTCCTCTTCATTTTAGTTATAAATCACCGGTTCCTTTCATCAAAGGAAAGTGTAAGATACATTTTTCTTGTTAACCATATACCTAGTGACATTTTTTTTCCTGTTGAAGATCAGCCTGACCCTTTGTTAAAACAATAACACCACAGGGTAACTCATTAGTTTTTAGGAGAAGGGGCAAAGCAGTAGGATTGAAAAAGAAGAAATCTGAGGCTTCCAACTTGTTATTGTCAAAAATGTATACGACTGAGTGACACAGCCCAGTCAGCTAATTCCACAAATCAGTTATTTTGCTTTGTGCCCTCTGTTTTCAAAACCTTGAATGTTTAATTTAAAATATATGAAAGCAAGTGATGTATATATGCTGAAAAAGATATCTGTCAAAGGCTCTCTGGCAAAGCATTTAGACCACTATGTAAACTCTAGTTCTTCAGGTGCAGTGTTTGCTGAGCACCTGTGAGGGAGCATCGACTGCAGAAACAGCCATTTCATTGCTTGTACTGCAGTGTCATGTTGCCATTGTAATGTGAGCGATTAAAATGCATAAATAGTTGAGTACATGGGATATCTGAGGCTAAAGCAGACCTGCTAAACAAATTCAGTAATCAGAATCACTGTAATAGAAGCAAAATACCCCATATTTAAACAAGAAATGCTGGCCTTTTTTCTGTGTACAGACAAAAATGAAACAAAATTAACTGAAACACAAGCTCAGATAGACATGGAGTCCTAAATGAAAGAAGGGACACAAATTCAATTAGAGTTCAAAGCCTCCAGCAGGTTCCCGACTCAGCATGACAGAATCCAGGGAGAGTGAAGCCAAAACCTCTTTCTACAAATAAGAGGAGACTCTTATTGAAGGAAGAGAGGGTTAACATAGCTGACTTGCTTGTGTTAAAATATGTCTTTGAACTGAACAGAAGCCCTAGTTCACTTCAGCGGAATTTTGCCAAAATAGATCTGTATTAAGCACTGCATGGGATTTTCAGGATGTACTTTATAGCCCTTGGGAAATTGTGTTAATCAGCTGTCTTCCCGTTAGGAAGTGACTGTGTAATGATGCTCACCGCTTCTTACGTTATGTTGTGCAGATTTGGTAAAAAGCCTTCACTCTCAACTTTTAGCATATGGTTGCACTGCTTAGTGCTGGCATGAAAATAAATAGCAGCAGTTTGGTACTCAGACTGCTTTTCTTTTTTGTTTGGTTGGGTTTTTTTGCGTTGTTCATGTTTGCTGTTGTTTCATTATAACAGCCTGGATAGTATATGGGACACTTTACCTGGGAAGGAATCGGTCATTCATTTTTTTCTTTATTAGCGTTCGTAAGGCATGTTGGTCAAATCATACTAACTGTAAAGATCAAGCAGTGATTAATGAACCCTTTGGAGGATGTGGATGAATTCTGCTTCACATTACATTCTGAGGAGCAAAAGGACAACTACCAACATTTTCAGAATGTCTGGTAACGCTGTGAGCTTCAATATCTGGGAGATTTGCTATGCCCTATTAAAACAACTTGGTTTCCTGTTGGAGGCCATATGTCTTTAAAAAATTATTGCCAAGCAGAAACATTGGCTATGGGACCTTAGAATGTATTCACTTCTTAAGCCACATATTGAAGGATGCTGAGGACCTGCAGCCCTGGATCTTATTGCTGAGAGCTATTTCCCCTTGGGACTTCTGAAAACTGGCATAATGTGTTGCCAGCGAGTATCCAAACACGACTGTGTGACATTCAATAGTAAGCACCTTGGGGGCTCAACCAGTCTTTGTGTTCTGCATTTATGTAGTGTGTAATATTATAGGGGTCTGGATCCAAGTGTCTTATGAGCTATGCAATACACTAGTTATTAATAGTAGTCATAAGTAAGGAATATAGTTTGTCTGCTTCTGATTTCATTGGGGCCATATTTCAAATCCTGCAGAGCTGAATGTAGGAATCCAGGGTCTCTAGATCTCACCCTTCATTACTTGAGCAGCAGGCCATCCATTGCAGTAGTTAATCAATTCCATACACGGCAGTTCCATGCAAAGTAAAATAAAACCAATGAGACGGGAAAAAGATACTTGAACTAATTTCTGTTGTTTTGTTTGCTCAAATGGCATTTCCAACTCTGCAGCGTGCAATTGCAAATGAGGCCTCCTACTGCCAGGTCCTATGCAAGCATGTTGGAAGGTACAGTCTTTTCCACACAATTCTCTCAAAATTATATTGCCTGTAAAACTTGTACTTGGGCACTGAGATTATCAGCAGAGCTTAAGGACAGGTTAGGAGAAGCAACATTACCCAAGCCATCCATTCAAAGATGACTCAAAGTCACAAGATTTATTTAAAATACATTATAACTTAGGGTTGTTCTCTATTCGCCATTTTGCCTGAGGCTTGTAAGTTCTGTATAATCTTGTAAGATTATACAGCTTTAGATCTTTAACCGGGCCGATGAAAGACTACTTTTATCACGGGAGTTGAACGTCATGTGTAGTAATGTGATTGCATGAATCAACCTTCAGACAAAAACGCCAGATATTACAGTACTTAGCAAGATGGAGTGGCATTATTGTCCTTTCAAATTGCTTTTCAGCAGCAGTGAAAGATAGTATTTCTAGTAATTCTTCCTAAGAATATGAATGGACTCTCTTGTTGCTGAACCTCAAGGAATGATAATGAGTCTTCTTTATAGCCATAGGGAAATCACATTTTGCAACATGTGGGGCTAAAACATTCCTCAGAGCAGCATGCTTGTGAGTAAATGAATGCTTCCTTAATATAACACACACATTTCTTTGCGAGACCACGTGTATGTGAAAGCAGGACTTGAAAAATACCAGCCATGATTCAGTCACTCTCATGACACTGAAAGACTAAAAGTGAATGTTGCTGAGAACCATAAGGAAGTACAACATGTAACCATCCTCTTTTTAATCTACGTGTGATGGCTCATCCTCTGAGAGCAGCAGTACTATAGTTTTTCATGATAGCAAAAACGAGGTCTGAGTGAATTGATTCTAAAATCTCCTTGCTGGCCTCAGTGTAGCCTAAAAGCCACACATATGTAAATGGTAAAATGCAAAACCTCTGTCAGCATTTCCTCTCTGCTGAGCCTTGCAGTCAGCACATGTGGACCTCACAGCAGGTCCACAATCAGTCGTGCCAGTGGCCACATGCTCAAAAGCACATAAATCCTGAGTTCAATATCAGGAGTTGGAGGCATTTACTTATATACTTTACTTATGTAGGGAAGGAGTTTCATGACTGCATCTGTGCTTTATTTCTATTCCCCAGTGTGCAGGTTAAACCAAATCAGAAGATATTAAATTATTTAGATTACTGTACCTTATTTCTCTTTACTGAAGTGAATGTTGTGTGCATACATCATCTATCACTTCTTCATCATTGCCCAAAAGATAAAAGATACTTTTATACACCAGAAAGTGATATGTGGTGAACTTATGCTGGCATTTACCTAAAATAACAGTGAAGATACAGCAATGCCAGATAGAATTTAGGATAAGCCTCTTTTGTTCAACTATGATCTTGTCTATAAATTTCAACTACTGTAGCCAACCCCTGGCTGTCTTAACCTAAGATCCCCTTTATTTTGGGGTTTGGGTATGGGAGTCTAGGGTGGGGGTTTTTTTGAAGTGTATGTTAAAGAATCTGAATTGCTCTCATTCAAACCAGCTAACAAGATAGAGAAGGATGTTTTAAGGATGGGGAAGCTTGAAGTCAGGGTGACATAACATTCTTGAGGTCACATTAGAGCCTCCAGCAAAGCCAGTATTAGAATGCAAGCTCTCCTGGCCGCTTTTCATGCCTACATGTTTGCAAAAGTCTGGAAAAACATGTATGAGGGAGAGAAGAGAGAGAGGCAGATGTGTTACTCTTCAGCCTGTGTGACTATTCCACAACTAGTCTGTGGTTGTGTCTGCAAGTATTCAGATACATAGGGCTCAATTCTCACTTCTGGTAAGCAGAACTTAAAATCTAAGCCTGAGGATGTATGTGTTCCCAGACATAACCTAATCTTGGACCATGCTTTGGTACATAATGCCAGATCCCATAAGCAATGTGAGGAGAGGTAAGGTGAGGTAGGACCTGACTGACTGTGGAGGCCATGTGCCATCATCTCTTCCCTGCAACAGAAAGCAACATGTAGCCATAATGGTGCCAATGCCAGCAGAAAGCAGCCTGTATCCCATGTAAATTTTTCACAAGTGACTTGTTTAGGTTTGCCAATTGGACTGACAGTTCCAGCCTGACTAATCATTTGGGTGATCTGTCTATTATTTTTATAGCTGTTTAGGGAGCAAGCATTATTTTTGGAGAAATTCTGGAGTATCTTGCTCTTTTTTTCTCTCAATTCAGTCTTGTTTCAATACATCTTCAGTTCATAGAGATTTTTCTCCTATCATATTTTTCTTCCTTTGCTGTATCTCTTTCTATCACTTTTTCCCAGCTCACCTCTATTCATTCTGTTTTTTCTACTCTTATGCCAGTTCAGTTTTCTCAGTAGTGTACACTAACCTGAGTATGTTGGTATATACTGCATGTGTTTGGCCATAGCACAATATATGACAATATGTGGAACCATATGGTATGATAGAGAAACTGTGCAGAACCATGTATTTATTTTTGTTGTGTGTGTGTTTATTATAGTGCTGTGAACTCTCAAGTAGAAAACTGCTTTAAGCCAGACATATTACACTCACCTAGTCATCCATCTTCTAGCTCTGCCATTATTCAGTTTTTATTGATGCAGACAGACTGGAAAGTGCCTAGATCTGAAGGAAACCTCATTAAATATTTTTACCAGCAGTCTGGCTGACAGTGCAAGTTCATAACCCCACTTAATGAAATCACACAAAAGCAGGCTTTCCCAAGCAGTGTTAGGCTTTCGGTATAACAGTTTTCATGTCTTCTATCTCTGTTCATTCCACCTTGTTGTAATCTTTTCCAGATGATCACCACATGCAATCTAATTAGAAAAGTCTTCTGAGAATGGTTTCATCTGCATTTTTCCCGGAAAAATCTTATGTCATGGCCCTTCTTCAATACTATGGGATCAAAAGTCCAAGAGAAAGAGGATCAAGACAGTTGCATCAGTTGGACTCAATCAATTTATTTGAATCAATGCAAGTTAGTATTTGTGAGTATTATCCTAAGTCATAAACAGTTGGAGCTAATTCAGTGAGTTATCTATTACTTTAATTACAGATTGTCGGTCTAATTTAGCTGAATCAGAATAAAGTAAGCGGGTAGACAGAAATCTTGTCTCTTTTATGAAGTATGAGGATCATTGTTGAGATTCTGAAGGTAAATATATGCATAAAGAATTAATTTTTTCCCATTCAGGCCATGAGGAAAGTTACATTGACCAAAATGGAAAGAACACCAGAAAAAAACAATAATGGATTAGAACAATTGTGCAAAGACAGATCTCCTCAGTCATTGACTTTGGGAAAAACTAGCTGCCTAAAGGTAAGAGTTTTTCCTTTTTTTTTTCATAAGTAATGCTGTGTTTGGTACTTTTTATAAGACTTGAAATGGTACAGTTAGAGATGTGTTTGAGCCACTGTTTCAGGAGCTGGGAATCTTCCTGACTTACTAAATGTCTACAGTTGAATATCTAATGTTCTTGTGAAGTATTTCATAATGGCAAAGTATCTTTGGAAGACTTGTGTGGCTAAAATGACTCTTATTTGGAAGTATTGTGTGGCTTAAATGATTTATGTCTCATTAACTAGAAGTGCTCTGAGTGGTATTACAAGACACTGCAGGAATAAAGCTAAAACCAACTAAATATATATAGTTCTAGAGGATTTTCTTACGTGATATTTAACCATGTTTTTCAAACTTGCACGTGATAATTTTGTTTGAATGCTAAAACCCTTATTTTAATGCCGCCCTCTGTTTGCATATTAACTCAGGAAAGGACATTTGCCCCCATAGTTTTAAAAGGAAGCCTACAAAGCAGAGAAAAAGCAATGCTTATGGAACCAATAGGAAATTTTATCTGTTACGAAAAACAAGAGCATGGTACAGTAATATAGTACTTGCATCCTTGTGCATATATGGATCTGTCTTATCTGAAGGTGACTGTGGCAGGTTCTATGTTAAGTAGGACAGCACAACAGGAATGGATTTGTGGAGCCAAACTGCTGAGGACCCAGTGTCTACACTGTCTGCTTTTTTAAGGTAGTTAATTTGGACTGGTCCCATGTTTAGGGACCAAATTAATTTCAGATTGTCAGTCTAATTTAGCTAAATCAATACAACCACGTCAGAGTAAACAGTGAAATTTGGACTGCCCTTTAGCAGTTGGAGTATCCAGGTTGAGCTTATCAAGCATGTCTTCCGATTTTGTCTCAGCCAAAAGAAATCCAGTCCATGTGCTCTGGGGCCATTCTGCAACATGAACCAAAGTGCTGAATGTAGGAGCTATTGGGACACTCTCTGAAAAGCACCTTCCTGATTTTAACAGGAGACTCATGTAGGCACCCCTCCTCAGCTGCCAGCTACACTAGGTAAAATCATAATTTCATATTGGTGCTTTCATTTAATTACAAGGCACATTCAAGGTCTTCAAAGGAGCACTGGGTGAAATTCTTGTTTGTGATTACTGTTGAGAGCTTAATTGTTGTCTTTCTTCCTATTTTTCAGTCCAGGTGAAATATTCCTTAAAGATATATTGAAAACTTCATACTTTATACCTTCTTATTTTGTTTCCCTTTTTAAAGCTGAACACTTAGTCCACTGGCTTTCAAGAGGCTTCCTGTAGTTTAGATCAGGCTCACAGATTCTATACCATAAACCAAAAGTGTTTTCAGAATTCTTTAGGATATTTTTATCTTTTGTATCAAAAGGCTTTTTTGGAGGGCAGATCCTGAGATCAGAGGAGTCTGTTTCCAAGTTGCTGAAGAATTGGAGAGGAATCAGGAACATGGGTGGTGAAAGGAGAACTGAGGAGGGAGAGAAGCCTTTTGTATGTGTGTTATTCTTTTCATAAGGAGGGGGAAAAAAAAAGAGGATACCAAAGGATAAGATGCTTGAGGAGAAAAACTAAAGTATGGGAACAGACATGGTTCAGTGCAGAACAAAAAGGAGGGAGCTTGGTAAGATAATATGAAAGAGAACAAGACTACTGAAAGGGCACACACATAGAAAATAATTGCCTAGGATAAGAGGTAGATTGCAGTTTATGTGTGAGTAAATAGAGAAATCACAGATTTGAAGGAATTGGTGCATAGTGAGTACAGCTCTTAATTTGTGGAAATGCTGACCTAGATTAGCTTTACTAGACGTCTCTGTTGGTTTTATCTTCAACTGCTAAGAAATTTGTGGCATAGCACCTGTACCTTAACCAAGAGATCTGATTTAAAACCCCAAGTGGCCATAATGAAGGGAGGAGGGGGAATAGTGGGTGCATGCGTGTGGTTCCTTAAGTGTGCAGTTGACTGTGTCCCATGATTGTGTCTTGTGGTTTTATTACAGAGAGCTAAAGCATGATTCATTAGAGGACACAGTTCAAGAGGAGCTTAAGGCTTTTCCAGATAGCTTCACTCTTTCTTAAAGGTGGCCACTTACTGTGTAGAAACATTCAGAGCTTCCGCTCCATGGGTGAAGGGAGATGTTAAAACTCAGACTGCCAAGTTTCAGATTTACCATGAATTTTGCCTCTGTTAGTTCCTTTACACTTTTGCTACTCAATAGTGTTGATCAGTCATCTGCTGTGGATGTCACTGGGAGATCCAAGCTCGAACACAAGTTCCTGAATTGTGAAGCCGTGCTGGCCAGTTCATCAAGGCTACAACAGAAAAACAAACTCTCTGTCTTTTTGTATTTTTGCTTTTCAGCCCATTGCAGTTCCTCTTCTCTTGAGGTGTGTGTGGGGACACCTGATAAGAAGCACTGTAAAAGCTGCTGGTTATGGAGATGGTGTTTATGGACTCTCACTGTTGGTATTAGCAGCCAGCTGGGTCAAGTGGCACAGACCAGACTGCTCTTGTTTCCTGAAGGTGTTTTCATTTGTAGGAATCACTAGAGCAACTTTACATTCATTGAGTAACTCAAATAGTGAAAACTTGGACTGTTTTTGTAGCTACTTACATTAACAATGTCTTTCACTTATTTCCTTCTCAGGACAAATGCCACCCCAGCAATGCTTTTCTGCAATTGTTTGGCAGCTCTTGAAAAATCTGAGTCATATTCTTTCCTGTTTCCAAGTTTCACCAGTGAACTCCCTTTTCCTACTTGACCCCTCCTTATTCCAACAGTACCCACGCCTACCTGCACACCACAAAACGTTTCTCATGTTATCCCACCTGAAGTATCTTGCAAATGTTACAGTACTATAAACAGTAAAGGTCCATTTTTGACCAAAACTCTAACTAAACACTGAGCTTGTGTCCCTTGCTTTTTGGGGGGTGTCTACTGTTTGGTTTTTTTGTGACTATATTCATATGAGCCAACATAAATGAATTTTGAACTAAGATGCTCCAAATCCATCTCTAATTTTCCCTACTAAATTACTCCAGTAATTACAAATGAGCAAATTTACAAAATCAAGGTTTGCTTGTAGGCAACTTAAAAACAGGGCAAACAGGTAAACTTGTCAAACATACTTTACTAGTCTAGAACTCTTCTATTAACTTATGATATCTAGATTTAGGTCTTGTGCTTTTTACATAACACATTTTTGCCAGACATGATATTGACAATTGACCATATTGTGTTTTGCAATAAAGCACATAACAAGATAAACCATTAGATGCAGCTGAGCCTCCAGGCATATAAATAAACAGCAGAAAAATTGTGTTGTATGTATGAATAAATTTTGCATTTCCTTTGGTTTTTTTTTTTTTTTTTAAACTCTGCTGTATTTTCCCCCGCAGCTAATAAAGCACACCCATTTACCCAAGTAATAGTAAATGTGAGTCTGACCATCCTGCATAGGTGAAACTGGCAAAGGAAACTGTATCAATTTTGCCCGAAAAAGTAGTTGTTTAGCTGAAAGTAAGATCTAATAAGAATAAGAATTGCTTTATCAACTAGTAGGGGGAAGAAAAGTTCACAGACTGGGTACTAATAATTATTTATTTCTTTTTTTACATTTGTTAATTACATTTTCTGTTCCTTTTTGGCAGCATAACTATCAAATATACGAATCAAGTTAATGTTTGCTTACTTCAAAGTGGAACATCTTTCATCCTTTATTTTTTTTGCTTTGCAAAAAAAAAAAAAGTTCGTAATATAGAATTTAAACTCACGTGTGGGAGTAGAATTGGTTTAGACCAAATTTTAGACCAGAATGGTCAAACCTGAACTTTGTTTGCCCAGACAGCTTGGCTGTCTCTCTATTGTCTCTGAGGATTGTAGGTATACTTCATCTTAAAGATGCTGATAGAGTAATTAATCTGATCCCATCTCTATTGAATTCCAGTTTATGGTATTTGAGTTTAAGAAATTATTGCATAGTCAAATGTATGGGTTGGCTGTTTTATTTTTTTTTTCCTTCCTGTTGTTTAGGGAAAGTGGTCTAATCAGCTCAACAGCCAAACACTGAATCCTCAAAATTCTCAATAAAAATGATCCCTAAAAAAAGGCTAAAGTAATAGGGTGAAACCAGCTGTAGTGGTCATACTAGATACAGTTTTGCAAATCTCCACATGCAATTTTCTCACTATAGTTTTAACATTGTTTTTCCTTTAAATATATTCTGTTCTCATGGCAAATGTTTTTGGAAATGAACATTTTTTTCATCAAATTTTAAATTATTAA
The DNA here is from genome assembly GCA_013399895.1 of Serilophus lunatus. Taxonomy (NCBI): domain Eukaryota; kingdom Metazoa; phylum Chordata; class Aves; order Passeriformes; family Eurylaimidae; genus Serilophus; species Serilophus lunatus. The sequence continues at coordinate 930,114 of VXBA01000678.1, read as the reverse complement.
GAGGCTTTTCAAACTAGCCACTGCAATATCTGCAGACAATTATTAATTACCTCTTCTTCAGACTTGTATTTGCCTGTTTGTCTTTCCAAAGACACAATTCTGACCCTTCCTAAATTAGAGGCAGAAAGAGAGAACAGTCAATTCTCATTGCAGATGACCTCGAAAATTAACAATTCTGCTTTCATTCCAAACGGCAATGAAAGATAATTGCTAGGCTCTCCACACAACAGCAATCTGAAAAATGTTGGCTAATTTCAACAAATTAGGACTGAGTAAGAGAATGTGGACTTCCAATTTCAAAAGCCCCTGCATTTGCCATAGAAGCAAATTGTTTGTTCCCTTTCAGCCCATTTAGTGGGATGGCAGGAGACGGAGGAGAGCATCTGAGATTCCAAAGAATCTGAAAATCCTGGAAGGCTGCCAAGATGTGTAGGGCTCCTAATATTCCTGACTTAGAAAAAAAAAAAAAAAAAAAAGAAAAAAATCTGCCAAGGGGGCTGGTTGACTGTACGCCAAGACATCGGAAGCACTCCCCAAAGTCTGTCTGCTGACCTTCTGAGGATCAGAGTGAGTAAATCAGCAAGAGTTCAAGCAAGATCTCAAGGGAAAAGAACCTCTTGACTTTGATTTAAGATGTATTCCTTAAAAGTTCACTAGCAACTACAATCGTAGATGAGGAAAAGTGAGCAGTCTGCATGACAGTAGCTGAACATCCTGGGGAACATTGCCAGCAGTGAATGGCTGCAGAGTCAGAGGCAGCCAATACAAGTCTCACACAATTTCTGCCTCTTGGTGCCTCCCACTGACACCACATCTGTACAGGATTAAAACTAAACTGATCCCCTTCCTTAGTTTTACAGCTCAGCTTGTCCTGATCTTCTTATTCCTAAGCTCTGATATGCTTTCAGAGTCATTTGACAGTTGTCCACAGGACACACTGATTCCAGCAACTGAAAACTGGTCTGGGTTGTGACGTATCTGATCTGAACTGCAGTGTTGGCTCAAACTCTCTTTTTTCAGTCACTTTGGACATAGTTAGATGTTATTGTGAAAAAACAGGTAATATTTGTTGAAAAAGTTTACTAAAACTGTGCAGTGTCAAATTTTGGGGTTTTTTTAAGTCACCTTTTTCTTTCCCTTCATATAGTCTTGTCTTCTTCCTCTGTCTTTGCTTACCAATCTGGAAGACTTGAAAAATCAAGATGTGTTTCATGATTTATGTGGCAGCAGTTTGGTGTCTTGGTCAAGACAGGACTGAGCATGTGTTTTGAAGAGGGCAAACAAATCACTTTTTTTGTTTGTAGAAAACAAAAAGTTTCCACTTAGAGTGGCACATCACAGCAGCCAGTTGCATTCATTTTGCAGAAGCTTCTTAACACTGAAAGCCATTTTGGTAAATTTTAAGTGACCACTCTAAAAACATCAGATAAGCTCTATACAAATGATAGTTAAGTTGGTATGAAGGTTTTCGTAATCACCCACTTTGTAGGCATTTTAGATGGCAGAAAACCTGTTCAGAAAGCAGGCTGTTTTACCTACCACAACACATGCCAAAACACTGTCTTTTCACAAGCAGACACAGCAGTGCATGAATCCCTTTTGGAAGAACAGCCTGTTGGAGTAGAAAACTGGAAACACTGGAAAGAGTAAAGGTGAAGAAGCTCTATCTTGGAAAGATAAAGTCTTATGAGTCCTCTTTCTAAAAACATGTCTTTATTTCTTGGAATGATTTCTGCAAAGACCAATTCCACCTCTGTCAAAAGATGAAACAACTGCAACTGTTAGCATCCTACTCTACTTGACTATTCTGGAAAGGCCACGGGATCCTTGTTTTCAGTAAAGTGGACCTTCTGACTTGCAGCATCAGTGTTTCAGATTCTGCTCTCAAATTTCTCTGTCATTATCCCTCTGTTGTAAATCACTGGTTGTGATTGCTAGTTAACGACAGTGGCACACAGTACTGAGTAATTGTCATGTTTGTTCCACGTGGTCATGACACTTCGACATGAGAGGAGGTACAAGAACAGGTCCACCTGTGGGATGTGGACTCTGTTGTTGATTTTGGATCAATCTTTCTGTCACCTAGAGGTAGATGTTCACTTTATACAGCATTCTGTGGTTTATTAGTTCATCTCTAAATACATGCTTGAACAAAACTTACTGGCAACACTCCACCAAGATTGTCTTTCTTTGCTGTGGGGATACAAGGCTACTGCCTGGCAGCTCCTACCAAGCACAGTAATGGGAAATCCTTAACAGAGATATTTATTTAAATAGAATTATTTTGAAAGAACTATCATGTATGTACATTAGAGTTAAGTAGAGAATTTTGACCATTTCAAATATTGTGTTACCCAAGTTGCTCTAGCTCATGGAACAACTAGATAAACAGGGAAAGTGAAGCTGTTTGTCACAGGTAATTTAGTTCTGAAATGAGCTTTTCCTTCTTCCTATATGCCTCCAGGGCAAGAATCTGCCCTGGTTCAGCTACATTCGCAAGAAAGTAAAAAGGTCTTTTGAAAAACTGAACTTCACAATTACTAAAATAGAAAAGAAAAAATAAAACTAAACAAACTTACAAAGGGTCTTTCTGAAAAAAACCAAACAAACACAAACCCACACTGTTAAAATAGGCAATGAGATAGATTCTGGTCTTGATTTAAATAAAAGTTATTTCAGTGACATGAAATCTAGATGTATGAAAGAATAATCGATGGCTTTCATTGCTTCTGTTGCAGTGACAGCTGGGCTTCTCTTGTGCCTACTGGAGATAAGATACTTCTCCATGGTCATACCAAGTTCAATAACCAGCTCAAAAGCACAAGTAACGATGCATGCATCATGTGTCATGGAGGGAGTAGCAGAACTTACAGCTATTTAATTCTGGTGATATTTCTGTAAGAGAAGATGTGAGTTTGCAGCCTTTTCTTGGCTGGGTTACTACAAACAACTGTCCTGTCACAAAAAACTCCTTTTTTTTTGTGTGTGTGTGTGTGTATTTGTAGGTACTCTGCCACTCGAAAGCCTCATACTGGGCTTGCAGCCAGGCTAGTTCTGCTGCTCTGCTACAGTCATGCTTCTGTCTGAAACCAAGAGAAAAATACAAAAAGTCTTCAAATATTTTGCTGCTTCTTTCCTCTCTTTTCTCACCTATGAAATGTAGTAACTCTGTCTCTCTGGACACAAATTTTGCAATCTTCCATGTTTTGAAGGGAAGAAAGAGAGAGGTGAAATGCCACAGGCCTTCAAATGATGCCAGTTATGTGGAAAGAATCCTACTCTATGAAGGCACAGCCATGCAACTTTGCATTGTGAGTTTCTTGTTCAAAAATGTCTGTAAAACATTTCCTTCATGTTCCACCAATTTATGTGGGGCCAAGGGTCCTTTCCAGAACTTCACAATGAACTTGAGGCTCACGGGAAAAGGCCAGAGAGCCAAACAAAAGTGTGCCGCAGAGGGGCAGAAAGCAGAGCAAGGGTACAAACAAGTCTGCAGGTTTCTGCCTTGGCAAGGAATTTTGTTAAATTCACAGCCAGTTTGTATCGCTTTGTTCTCCTGCCAGCATTGTTTAGCTCCTCTCACAAGACAGATTATCCATTCTCGGTGTAACTCTTCTCTGCATCTTCTCCAGAAATGTTTTTCTCTTGAGTGTGAGGGCAAAAATCATACACTGTGTTGTGGGGGAAGCACAAGAGAGTGTTTTGTACGCTTGTGTTACTGCCTCCCTTCCTCTTCTAGAGAAATACTATCTAAGGCATGTTTTCCTTTTCTTTCAATGGCTGAAGGTTTGTTTTATTGATTGATTATTTATTTTCAACCATCTTTTGCATGCCCTAGCTCATTTGACTTTGGACAAAACCAGCTTTAATCTTATGCATCTCTGTCTCTATACAACAGCTATCTTTGTTGAGCAGGATTATTTGCTATTTCTGACTCCTAAGAACCTCTCTATGGTGAGGTTTTTTTCCACTTAGTCAGGCCTACAGTGTTTCCTAGTAAGACTTTTTTCTTGCTGGGAATATGTACATTGTGATAGATTTCATATCTATGATCTAGATATATTCTAATCTCCCTCCACATTTGTGTCTTTCAGCTCTTCAGTCCAGGTAAATTCACTAGTGTGTTTCCTTAATTTGACAGTTCACCTTTTTAAAGCTGAAATATTTTATCACCAACTTGCTTCTGCTTGTTATTCCATCCATGAAAGTGGAAATATTTGCTCAGTACTCAGCCCAGCGGAGTTTTCTACGATCAGTTCTTTTTTAGTGTCTCCATTACTTACTAATTTGGGGTCGTCTCTTTTTGTCTGTTGTCTCTTTTTGCCTCAGTGACTACTGAGAAGAAATCTGGCAGCTATCAGATGTGGCTAGCTGGGCCCAAGTTTATTGTTAGGAGCATGTTTCCCAAGTAGCGTCTGGGAAATTAAAGTTGACCATGGCACAATTCCCAGTAGTGTTTCTATAATTAACATTTCAGTGACAGGCTTCTTCTTGCACCATTATATTTTAGCTACAGACAAGAAAGGCCAAGTTTCAGTGAGGTGTCCAAATCAAAATCAATCACAGCCCAAAAAGCAAAGGCTGTGAGCAGGTGGTTTGGGCTGCTGGAAGTGGAGCTTCCTGTTCTTGTACAATGGGGAATTTTATGATGAATTAAATGATGATGAGTTAAGCGACAGATGGCTTTTAAGAAAATGCAAAGATCACTTGATGTTTTCCACCTGTGCGGATGAAATGACTAAACATTGAAATAGAAGGAGTATTGTACTAAGACTGGCTTGGATATTGGCCTATTGATCATATCCACATGGGTCAGGTCTGGCTTCCATTTGGAACAGGAGCAGAGCAGTAAAAAAGTCTGATCCATGAGCTATTGTTCTCCTGAATTACAGAGACCAAGACAGCCTTTTCTGCCATAGGGCTGCTCTGTTCAGCCTGGAATGCCATGAAGGGAGGATTCTTTCTCCCTTGCCACCATGTTTTCTGTGGGTACCTACTGCTTCTTCTGACCTGTTACAAGTGACTGTTTGCTCATTAGCAATAAGCATTACCTGGCAGAACTTTTAAGTGGATGAGTCAGTCATGGGAAGAGATGCGTTTAAAATTTTCCTACATTTTGCCTACACCCAAGACACTGAGTGCAACTTGAGCTCTTAAATGTAAGAAACATGCAAAGCACTCTTCTTCCCAGCCTATGTCTGTGCCTCATTGAAATTAGCCTGCTGTTCACATATGACAGCAGCTTGTCATAACATTTTGACTTATAGTGGCCCAACTAGCCTTCCCACCCTCCTTCTTCCTGAAATCCAAATCATTGCAATTTTTTCACTTTTATAATCTGTTTTGTGTCTTGCCTTGCCGTATCATATTTCCAAATAAAGAACCAAGCTGAAGAGTACCTGGCAGAAAAATGGTGCACCTGTTCCCAGATCTTTGGCTGCAAACCAGTAAAGAAATCCAGGACAGTTAACACTGGCCAAAGAAGTGGGCCAAAAATTTGAAGTGTAAAGGTTATATATCTGAGAGTTGCAGTAGCTGCCTTAGTGCTTGTCATAATGACTCAGCTGTACAGGTGAAGCCAGCAGGACACATGACAAAACTTTAGGGGTCTGCAGACAATGGGGAGCCAGCAGGAAAAACAGGGAGGTCTTTTTCATAAATGCCCAGAGGAAGAAACTGGGCATTAAGCTGTGCTTTAAATGGCAAAGGCATCTTATACGCTGGCCTCTCCTTGGAAAGGAGGCAAGGAGAATTGGTTCTAGCATCATATTGTAGGAATGACAGAGCTGTCATAAAAGGACAAGTATTTCATCTACCAGAAGCAGCTTATGTCAGTCATCTGAGCACACAAGGACAAGGGGGTAGGGAGTGAGAGCCACAGGATCAAGGACTTCTCGCTGTCTCTGAGAGAGCCCACCTGCATTGGGCACTGGGGCTCTGACCCACAGCAGACTGCAAATAAGGGTCTACAGGGAGGAGACTGCCACACCACAGATGGGTAGGAGAACTGGATCTTGGGAGGTTTGTCTCCTGCCAGGGGACGAAGCATCAGTTCTGGCCTGCTTTGCCTGAGGGAAGGGCTGCTTTCAGTGCCATGAAGCTCCAGTTTAGGTCACTCTTGGATGCACATGGAAGTGCCGTCACACCAGTATATTGGCATCCTTTGGGGGAGGGTGAGGGGGAAATGGAGAATTTTAATGCTGTATGACAGTGTACTTACATGGAAACAAGGCAACAATTGATGGGGAGAAATCTGAGGTTAATCTTGCTCTTGACATGGTGAAAAGCACTGGCTGCTCAGGACACATGTTCTATACTTTTTCAAACCTTTTTCCTTCCTGCTGTTTTACTTGCAACACTCTTCAATTCAAGTGTGTGTATTTTGACCTATTTCTTCTGCCTATGCCTAATGAAGCAAATGCTCTTATGTATAGACATATGCCCTGAGAGGTTTGCTTTGGTTGGCAAATAGCACTTCCTAATGTGCTCACCACTTCAGATTGCATTGGACTTGCTGGCAGGGAGGCTGTCTCAGCCTACCTGGGTTACCTCTAGGACATTATTTGCTGTCACATGTTTTGTTTGCTTGTGTTCTCTCTCTCAGATGGAGTAGAGGAGCCCTGTACAGCCTGGGGCAGGAGAGAGCACTCTGCAGTTCCCAGAAAGGGCAGTCCCTAGGGGCTGTGAAAGCAGACACAGCTTAATGTAGTTCTTTGGTTGACCTGGTTTTAAAAAAGTGACCTCAAACTAGGTGGGAGTTGCATGTTGTGAACTCATGACAAACACTGTGGGTTCTGATGAGATGTACTGTAGCCACTCACCAGATTTTTTAAAGCTCCTGGGATAGGCTTTAGCAAATTGTCTCCTGGCAGAGTCTCTGGAAGAAGTATCATGAGTATAGAGTGGTGGCTTACTACACCAATAGGACTGGTGCTTACTACAACTGCAGTAAGTGCAGTGCAGAGCAGTCTTCAAGCACTTGGGGCAAGGGGACTGGGAGAAGCTCTGCAACGTAGAGTTGTGCTGAGACGGGTTTCCAAGCTCAGTCACAGAGATTTAGGCACGTGTAGGACCCAGGGCTGTTGTCATGGTGTAACATAAAGATTAGGATCAGACTGTGATGGTAGGTAGTAAAACTAGAAGATGAGTGGTAAGGGATGTTGTGACAGTCTGTATTTCTATAAATGCATTCATCTCCCAAAGGAATTAATGAAGGGTGACAGTTCTGATGCATTTTAGTTCTAAGACCAGAGGTGTATGATAGACTTGGCGGTGCATTGCCCACATAGAGGTTGATTAGTCATCTTGGTTTTTTGGATTGCTGGGGAAGAAGCAATTTCTGTCATGCTGCAACTTTCCATTCTCTTTATTTCTTGCTGTCCATAGTTTTGCTTTTCACATGTTCAACAGTTTTTCCTGTAATTTCCTGTAATTTTTCTTTTTATTTTTTCCTCTGATTTTGCAAGCTGGGGTAGAGGCTGCAACATTTTCTTAATTTAGTATTGACTCAGGAGATATGTGGTTTCTCCTGGAACTAAAATAAGACTACATTTTATTTAGATTTATTTCAGTTACTGCTTTACATTTAAAGGCTTTTGCAGCTTTTATGTTTGGTTTGGGGAGAGGTTTGTGTCTCGAGGGAGTTGATTTTGAACTGAAAGAACAAATCTGTTGGCTTTTTGGTCACATGCATTGTTTTCACTTGCAGGAACATTCATTTGACTTCCTGCTAGTCATCCATTTCCAAAGCATTTTGAAAGGTTCTTATTGTTGTCAAATCATTTGTGTGCAATAGACTATATCCCAGTAATTCCTTATATTTTCCTTGTACTTTATGTCAAATAAATTCATTAGTGTTGCAGATTCGTTATTAACTTCTTGCTTGGACAGATTATTTGGAAAACTCCTAGGAACTAAACATTTTTTCCCTAAATTGTTCAAATTGACATTTCAATCTTTGCATTTAGTTCAACATATTTAGATGACAACAAATACCAGCTTTCATTCTGTTGCTGTTGCGGGACAGCTACAGTTGCCAGAAGAAACTGAAGGGAAATTACATTACTGCAAATTAAATTATTATATTACTTGACCATGGTGGTGCAGTTTATGCCAGATAAAGATGTATTCGGTCGTGTTAGATGCAATTCTTTGTATTCCTTACACACACCGCCTTTAATGAAAGGGAATAAAACTGAGAGCCAACAGGTCCTCTGTTCACAGCACTCTTATCTCCTATGGATTTAGGCAGCAATTGTGAATGCCTAACTCTTCCTAGAGTTAGATGCCTTGTGCAAGATTCCCAGAAAATTGACAATCATGTGACTTGCAGCCAGCTGGAAAGTCAAACGACTTCTAAGTCGCCTCACAGCATGCCCATAGGAAAGAGCATTGCATCTGTCTAAGGTGCACTGGTAACTCGAGTTGGGCTCTCTGAGCCAGTGACTCGGTCCCGCACGTTCATGTTCTTCACCCCTATCTTTCAGCCTGCCTGAAGGCCCGTGCTGGACTGTTGTCAATACCCAGGTATGAATGAGCTCATGCCCATGAACTCATGCACAAGAGATGCAGCTGCAGAATTCACATCCTGGCTGGAACAGAGGCAGGAACAGCATCCATTTCCTCGAGGTTTCCTACACTCGTCTGCAGTGAATCGTCCCAACAGCTTATTCTGCAAAAATCTGGCATATCCTGAGTAAGTCCATCCTGTATACTAAACAAAGGCAAAGCCTTGCAAACTAAAGCAAGGCCAGAACAAAATAATACTGCATTACGTAATTCAAGACTGTCCTGAAATGTACAAGCACTACAACTGATATGAAGTCACATAATCAGTCTTCTGGTAATTTGTGACTTCTGATTCCTTTGTTGTGCAACACAAATGATTTTTTTTAAAAAATGGTTTTGTGCCTATGATACTTAAGTGAATTGAAGGGTAAGGACCAGAGAGATGAGAAGTAATAGGCAAAAGGTATAGCAGAGTTAAATAAACTAACTTTAGAAGGCAGATAATTTAGCTATGTGCTTGGAAGCAGTTTGGTTTTGTAAAGGCCAGGATGTGAAGGGTGAAGACCTGAGGAACATCTTGGGAGAAAAGGAAAAATATGAAGGTATTTTCAGCTCAAGGGAAGACAAATTACAGAGGACTGAACTTTGGTTCCCAGCCCAGAACACACTGAAAGCCATCTCAGCAGGCTACAGAATGGGATAGTCCCTTAGGAATAGACAAAATTTTCGGGTTTTCAATCTCTTATTTTTATTGCATGTACACATAGGCTGTAGAAAACTGCTGCTGAGAATAGACTCCACCTCTGGCCATTCCCAGTGATAGCCATCAAAAAACAGGAGCTGTTCTTCCAATAAAGGAAGCATCTTGTTCTGATACAATGCTAAAAACATACTGTAAGCTCACTTAAGGATCATATAGAAAGTTTTTGGATTAGAAGTGGTCAGGATCATAACAATTGAAACAGGATAATTAAATTATTAACAACCCTTCAGATTTTCTTCTAGCATGATACACTCCTCTGGGCAAAATACAGCATTGATGCACCCCAGGATTCCAAACAAATTGATTTTTTTCCTCTTTATTACCGTCAGAATTATTTATTAACTTCCTTTTCAATTAGCAAGGTCCAGCCCCACGTGTTTGGGTGGTGAGGTACGGAGAGATTTTCCAGGAGCCCCTACGTTGGTCATACAATGTGGGGCTTCATTTTCCTCCTGGCACCAACTTTTCAAGGGGACAGCTCTTCCCCTGGGGCTTGGCGGCAGGGCGCGAAGGTGTTCGGGGAGGGAGAATCCTGTCCCTGAACTACTTACAGTGGCTTTTCAGCTTGCCTGGCTCACCCCCCACCACGGCACACCTCCGGCGACAATCAGTGTGTTAATTAGATGGTAACTCCTGGAGGCTGAGGAGGGGTTGGCGGCCAGGGGGGTGGGTGGGCTGCCATCCCTTTCCCGTGCTGTCGGCGGGGAAAGGCTCTAGCCTACGGCCAGCTGCCGCCCAGGGGAGGGAGCAGGAAGAAGAGCGTCTGCGGCTCCATCTGGAAGTCGGACAGAGAAAATAGACTCAGTACCGAGGGAAGAAATAGCAGAGATTTAGCTTTCTTCGCGCTTGTCTCTTCACCTCCTGGAAGGCTTTGGTATAAATGGAGGAGGAATTTCAGCAGTCTCGGGCCAAATAGTACTTCTGTTTAAACGCACAACGTGCTTCCTCTTGCGTTTTGTCTTGCAGATGGGGCTCAGCTGAGCAATCCCTGCTCTTCAGCCTTGTCGTAAGCACCACCATGTGGGAACCGCGCTGGAGCCTGCGGCAGCAGCCTGGGCGGCCCTGAGCAGCAGCGGCGAGTTCTGCCCTCTTCTCTGGGGTCCTTTAAGGATAAAATACCTGCTTTTCTGACCACCGGTAAGTGAATGCCCCTGCTTTGTACCCCGTCACTCTGCAAACCCTTGCACAGGCTGAGAGGATCGTGCGGAGGGTGTCTGAACCCATAGGACTGGGTGAGCTGGAGGTACTTGTTCCCGAGTTTTCAGGACATGTGACGCTTGTCGGGAGTTGGACGCGATGGATCTCGGGGGTCTTTTCCAACCTCAACCATTCCATGGTCTTTTCACCAGGCTCTTGCGTCATTTCAGACGGGAAAGCTTCCCGTTTCAACCTCATGTAGAGTCTCTATGCATGCCTCTAATTTTAAGACCTTCTTTAGGTGAATGCTGGTGGCAGCAGCTGCCAACAGCGTTGCTGTTCAATGTAAATGACCGGCAGGGCTGGCTATTCCGACACATCAGCGTGTGTTCTTCGGTGAAAGGATTCAAGGAATTAAAAAGAATTTCCAGGGGAATAGAGCCTGCCTCTACAAGCCTCCTTTGTAGAGAATACAATTTCAATCGCCTTGAGACCTGGTGAGATGAGACATCCCAGGCATTTCCCAGCAATTCCTGCGAACTTTCCGGTTAAAAAAAACCCCCAAAAACTAAAACGCTGCGGCGTAGCGGGGAGATGAGCCCGGCAGCACCCCAAGCGCCGCCGCCGCCCCGCCTTCCCCGCGGCGTTCGGATGCGCTGGGTGCCGCGGGCGGGGCCGGCGCCGGGGCCGGGTGTCGCCCCCCGCCGGAGCGCGGCC
>VXBA01000678.1:878693-918882 GCA_013399895.1 Serilophus lunatus | reverse complement strand
GGCGGGCAGGACAGCCTCGCCGGGCGGGAGCCTCCCGGCCGTCCGTGAGTAAAATCGGGGGGAGATCCGCGGCTTCTGTTGGGCTGCTGGGGTCGGGCGATCCCACCGTGTTGCCGTGGGTGCCGGTCGGGTGGGTTCGGATAAAGGATCGCTCGTAGCGGGGGTACCAAGGGGGACCTGCCCCTTGGAAATGCCCAGGGCCGCGGGGACGGAAACAATGGCTCTGTGGGCAGACTCTGCCTTCAGCTATGCAAAGCTATTACTTGTAGTTTAGGGAATGGACAAACCCTGGAAGTTTTATCTAGTTTGGGCTTTTTTTTTTTTTTAAGTATTTGGATTGCTTTTTGGCAGTCAGGGTCGTGTTTCTATTTTAGTTACAACAAGCTGTGGGATCAGTCCTGCTGTCCTTTCTCAAATTAAAATTTCCAGGGAGATGAATGGCTGATCTGCTGGGATTTGTGGCCGTCGTGTTCTTGTTACCCAGCTGAAACTTTCTGTCCAGGTTTCTTCTGGTTTTGTTTCTCTTCTTCACCCGTGTTAGGCTGAGCTATTCTTGCAGGCGGTTTGGTTACAAAACTATTAAGGAAAGGATAAACTTTGTGATGGGATGAGATTACTTGATTTAACCCGGTAGCTCTATTGCAATCTGAAGTGTGTAGAAATGTTACACATAAAAATATATACCATCTCTTGTGGAGGGTGCTGTGGTAGCAAACTGGTCACTCCTAAACTCAACTAAATTCAGAGTAAATTAAAAGGAAGCACGTGTGTGGCAGGACTTGCTATCCATTGATGGGCAGTGCTCTTACCTGATTAGGTCTCAGAAGTGGTGTTTCTGAAACTAAAATAACTTTCCTTCCCTGTAACATTGCATCAGCTGTATCTTTGTTTTTTTCCCGCTTACGTGAAATAAATCCATGGATCTTTTTTCCCAACCTGAAGCAGAACGTGCTGCTTTAGCACATCTCTCTCTGCTGTGTTGGAACAGTCCATTAAGTTACTTTTTCAGTTTATTTATTAAAGTAAGTCTTAGGTGCTCCCTGAAGGTCATCCTGGCTTTAGACGACCTCTCCTTCTTGTGGGGTGTGTGAATCCTGCCCTGAGACTCTTGAGCCTCCCAGCCCCCAAATTACACCCCTGTTCAAAAACCAGGAGGAAAACGTCTCTGTGGAAGCAGCTGCCAGTTGGGAAGTCCCATGGGAGCAGCTGCAGAGTGTGTAGTTGGGACAGTAAAACCGGAAAGCTGGCAGAAAGATCAAAAGTCCCAAGTTATAAAGGGTGGGGAAATGTTTGTTGTTTTTTTTTTGTTAGATAAGGTGATTGTCAAGGCATTGCATGTTGACATGTTCCGTATGTCCTGCTAGAAATGGCCATAGCAGATAGGGAGGGGAGTTCCCTCAGGAGGGGGAATACAGGCTGGTGTCTTCACTATCTCCTCAGACTATTGGTAGCTTACCAGCAGAGACAGCTTTAGAGGATCTCTGCTGGTTGCTGTCTTCCTTATGTGGTCGTTTTAGGGTCATTCTCACAGTAGCTTGTTTGTGGCGTTAATGCTTCTAACTCGGGCTTGTTTCCTTTGTTGGTGTCTGGATACACTGTGATTAGTGCCTTTGGGTAAAGGGTTGATCCATCCTCCTAGGACAGGTTTGGAGAAGTTCTCATAAACCCTCTTTTTGGCTGATGTGGGGTTTTGTGCTTCTTGAGTGTTGCTTTGTACACTCCTGGGTGTTGGCTCAGATGTCTTGTCCTGGAGGAGGATGCAATCAAATGGATCATCTGAAGACCACTATGAGTCTCTGGGAGGCAATCTACACCAGGGACTCAAAGGTGCTTCTGAGGAAAGGCTCTCATTTTTCTTCTCTCTACAGTTTAGCTAGCCTGAGCTGTAGCACAGGATCTGGGTTTGTCTGTACATTAACATGAAGGTTATTGTACTTGCAAGCACAAAAGGTTGTTTTTACTCTGTGTATGATGTGAGATATTCTGCCGTGGCTCCCGAGCTCAAGATTAGTTGAAATACATTTTTCCTTACAGATGTTTGCACTTTTTTGGCTAAATCAGTTGAGATGTGCCCTGTGTGTTGAAGAGGAGTTTAATTTATCAAACTTAGGACATTTGCTTGGTCATTCATTTGAATAATTTGTTCATTAGTTCTCTAGCTTTAGAGAGAAGCTAGTAAATAATATTGGGAAACTGAACGTGCAGGATGTTGTTTTTTTGAATCATTATTTTCTACCATCTAATTACTCAAAATACCAGAAACAGAATAAAACCCCCCTGAACTTCCGAATTAATCCTTTTTTAATTCTTCTACTTTGCTGTTACATATGATTACTTCTGTACCTATTTATAGTCTTCAAGGGTAATGAAAATAAAGCTACTTTTATGTATTATTTATTAAATGCTAAATCTTTTATTCTCCTCCTACAGAAAAGCCTAAAACCTCATCTTTTCTTGATGTGTATTGAAGTGTATTCTTTAAGAAAATATGGTGTGCAGGCTGCTGTTTCCTTTATTAGTCACCTTTCAATGGTGTGTGGAAATTAACCTGCTCTCACTTTGCTCTTACACTTTGTTCAGTGTAATAATCACTGGTACCAGTAGCTGCCTTCTGTACAGAAAGTTTAACAGGCAGTGTTAGGTAGTGTGGGCTGTGAAGCAGAAAGAGGGACCACGGGACTCACATGTGGTACCTCTACCTTTCGAAAAATGGGATGAACAAATGCAGGTGCAGAGTGTGGTGAAATACTTTGCAGCAGTGCTTCTTGCTGTGTTCTCTACCTATCATCTTAAAATACCTTGTTCTTCTAAAGTTCATTTTGTTCAGATGTGTTGTCTCTTCAGTGCTCCAAGTTGGCCATCCTTTGGTCTTGAAGGCAAAAGTGAAAGCTTGGTGTCTCAAGAAGACCCTGTACAGCTGTGCCACAGAGGGAGCCAAGTGTCCCCCGACAGTAGCACAGAGCAGTAACACGCAGACTCTGGGTGTCTCTCCTCTCTGCCCTGGCCAGCAGCAGTAAAGCTGGAGTATAGGGTGCTAGACCTGTTCCTTATATTCCAGTGGAAGTGGGGGTCCAGGAGAAGCAAGGCAAAAACTTGGATATCCCCTGCTGGCCCTGAAGGAAAGCCTGGAAAACTTAAGGAGCCACAAAACTGATCCTCCCTACTGTTAGGAGGGCAGGAATAGAGTAGTCAAGGAACTGGTTTTAAGAAATGAAGGTCAGTCTTAACCATTGAAGCTCTTGCATCTGTTTATTTACTATGCAAGTTTTCATTCACCTGGAAGAAACACTGCTTTCTTTAGGGCCACTAGCCAGTAGGATACTTTATTTGTGAGGTGTGTGGCCAACAGTCACAGAATCACAGAATGAACAAGGTTAGAAAAGACCATTGAGATCATCGAGACCAACCTATTACCCAACACCATCCCACCATCTAAATCATGGCACTCAGTACCTCATCCAGTGTCTTCTGAAACACGTCCAGGGTGGTGACTCAAGGTTGCCACAGGCTCTTCAACTGGCTTTCTAAAGAACAGTTTCTAGCCCATGTGAATACAGGTCAGAAACATTAAAATAAGGATCAGCTGCCACAGAGGTCAGAAGGGTTTTTTTGTTAGGCTGGATCTGCAGACTGGCACAGCACAGCAGGACCTGGACATTTTTTGCTTTTCCTGCTCTTCAGAGTCCCGTGGCCAGCAGTGAAATGAGAGTGGTGTGAGGGGCATGTCACCAGCTTACCCAGAGCCTTAGCAGAGGAAATACACCTGTGTGATGGCCATTTAATAGTACAAAATGTGTATGTATAAAATACAAATGATACTGCATGTGGGATGGTGGAGAAGTCCCTCTCCCAGGGTAAGAAAGAAATGGAAAGTTGTGTCTTTGGCTCTGTCTTTTTTTTTTTATTTCCCTGTTGGGTAAGGTAGCTCCCTCCTGGGCAGCTCATATTGTCAGGTGTGTTGTGCTGTCAGAGGTTTTTGGTGCACAGTAACCTGTGTGGGAGATGTGATCTGCTTGGGGAAAGGAGCATACAAGCACCCTGGCATGACACAAGGGTCAGTGCAGGGAAGAAGCCTGTGGGTTTTTCTCACTGCCATGAAGAGAGAGAAGGGTGTTTGCTGCCCAAGAGCTGTTGTTGCTGGATGAAATCTTGTTCATCATTTGATTGTTAAAATAGGTCTTTCCTGTTTCTTTGAAGTTCTGGAACCTGCCAGGCTGTGTCCTCCACCAATGTCCCATCTGAGCACCCTGGAAACATTATCACCTCTGTCTTTGCAGTGCTTCAGGTAGTCTGGAGTCCATGTGTGGGACTGAGACCAGGAGGAGGTTAGTGGTGTAGATGGGAGATAGGCTGCAGGGTTTGTTTGAACACAACATTTGCACAAGATTAAACGAAGCCACAATACTTACATCCACGTGGTGAAGCACAGGAACAAGTTGGGAATTGTTCAGGTTGCTGAATGTGCACAGGACTTGCTGGCATGTGGGAGCTAGTCTTGATCATGCCCCTTGTGTAGACAAGTTACTGCCTTCTCATTTGATTACTTGGGAAAACTGTGGTTTGTTTTTTTTTGCCAAAAACAGTTAAAGGAAGACTACAGCTAGCTCTGCTTGCCCAAGAGTTTTGCAGTGTTTAATGAGGCAGGGTGGCTGTTACTTGCCTCAGCTGAGAACCTGGAGGGCTATATAAGCCTATCCTTCAACCTGCTCTCCCCCCTGTGCCTGTCCCCAAACTTTTAACCACCCATGACAGTTTTAATTCTCCATTCTCAAAGTTAAGGACTTCAGGACTGTGTCTGTAGGGGAGCACCCCATGGTTCAACAGGTCTGATGGAGCAGAACCTCTTCAGTCTCCCTTTGTGGGTTTTGTGTCCTTTTTTCTGCCCTGGTTGCACATTGCTAAGTCCATAAGAGGATGCTGAAAGGAGTAGGGAGGAATGCTGTCCTCCAGCACCTGTGCTGAACAATTGTAGGTGCTGCAGGAGGAATGTGTAGACAAGGGGAACGAAACACAAAATGTCCACAGCATGCTCTCTAAAGAACATCTCCCAGTGTTGCTGCTGGAGACAGACACTGGGCTGGACAGACACTGGTCTGATGTGGCCTTTGCTGCTCACCTTGTGCTGAGGAGCGCAGGCCAGGCGTGTAAACTGGGTTTTGAGATGATTAATGCACTGATAAATGCAAGTACCATTTGTACAGTGTCTCAAAACTGACTGCCTTTTCTTGTCATACCCGTTACAGAAATACTCTTACTTCATTGAAACAATTTGAGTGGAGTAGTTGTCATTTGTTTGTTCTTTCGTGCTCGTGGCACACCGTAATTTGATTTCAACTTGGGACGTTGGTTTTTAGATGCCTTAGCCTCAAACCTCAGGTGTTATGTTAAAGGTTTCTAAATTGAAAATGTCGTTCAGAGCTTTTCAGAAAGATCTGTAAAGAAATAGAATATGTATCTCATTCAATCTTTACAGAGAATATTTCCTATAATAAATGCTGGCCAGTGTTGGGGTGACATTTTTGAAGCTAGGTGTTTGAAGTCAGTGAATTGAAAAGGATATTTAAAATGTTGAACATCATACAATAGTTTTAGGAAATTCGGACACTTACATGTTTGTGCAGGGCTTTTCAAAATGTTAGCACTTTTTCTTCTCCTATAGCTAGAGGCACTTAAAATACCTCTGCCACACAGTTGTGTGACAAGATCTAATGAAACCAGATTCCTGATGTCTTTCTGTGTGTACTTTCTGATCTTTAATGAAAAATGAGCTTATAAGGTTTCTTTATTCTACCCCAGCTGGGTGTTTATTTCTGCAAAACTTGTGGAGTTCTCAAACATGATAGGTTCCTGATCTCCTCTCCAATTTGACTGAAATGAGCCAAAGGGGTTCAGAAGTTCCATAGGAAAGGACATGCACACATGCATACAGGGGATGGTTGCATAAATGTCATTTCATGCTGAGAACGCATGGGATAGAACAGAACAAAAAGCCTTTTACTGTGTGGTGTTTCATGCTCTGATGGAGATCTCTGTAGTCTGTGGCACAGAGAGCAATCTGATGGGACGTCATGCTGCTGGAGCCTGGGCTGGACTGGATGTGGTCAGGGCAGCAAGGAAGGATGTCCAGCAGGACTTCAAGTTTTTTGCTGATACAAATATCAGACTTTGTGTTTTATCTCTGCTGCAGTGTGGGCCAGTGTGGGAGCTCTGTGCCAGAAAGTCCATTGCCCTGGTGTGACTGTCAAAACCAGTGCTTCTTGTGTCCTTAAGTGAGAGTGACTGTGCACTCCTGGGCGACAGCATGAGGGGACAGAGTCTTAAGCTGTGCCAGGGGAGGTTTATGTTGGTCTTTAGGGGGAGTTTCTTCACAGAAAGGGTGATTAAACATTGAGGTGGGCTGCCCCGGGAGCTGGTGGAATCACTGTCCCTGGAGGTGTTTAAGGAAAGACTGGATGTGGCACTTGGTGCCATGTACTAGTTGACGTGGTGGTGTTTGGTCAAAGGTTGGGCTTGATGATCTCAGAAGTCTTTCCAACCTCATTGATTCTGTGGCTCACAGGGAGGAGACCCCTGTCTTGTCATCAGAGGAGGTACTGTCACACTCAGCCCTGAGCATATCCAACCCTCAGCAAAGGTGAGGTAGAAGAGGACAGCTAATCTGTTTAAAAATACTACAGTCCTGAAGAAACTCCTGTCCATTTTGCTGTGGTACTTAAGGACTGTTGAAACTGAGAATTAAACAGCAAAAAAATAGGTGCTCTCTTTCACCAACAGCAAAAGAGACTTGGCGTATAAAGGAGCAAAGCCAAG
Organism: Serilophus lunatus; assembly: GCA_013399895.1. Taxonomy (NCBI): domain Eukaryota; kingdom Metazoa; phylum Chordata; class Aves; order Passeriformes; family Eurylaimidae; genus Serilophus; species Serilophus lunatus. Next base: position 912,072 of record VXBA01000678.1, on the reverse strand, counting down.
TGGTGGAGGGAGCTGATGATCCCCAGCTGGAGTGGCTGTCACTGCAGCAGAGACAGGGCTGTGCACATGCAGCCTGCCCTCAGTTTCCTGCTCGTGCCTCCTTGCTCTCAGCTGGCCTTGTAGGCGTTTTGGCAACCCCAGCTGGGGGCTGTGAGACCCCCAGTGAGGGTGTGTGGGTGAGGAGACAGTGCACCTTGACTCACCTCAGTTTTAGGCATGATTGTCCTTTAAAAAAAAAAAAAAGACATGAAAAACCAAGGAAAAAAATTGGTAGCATTAATTTTCAGTTTTGGGGAGGAAGTGGGTTTGTTTAACCTTCAATGAGGATTGAAGTCTGAAAGTTGTCAACGAGTGTGTCTGTGAGGGCTGAGAAAAGAATGTGGGCTTTCTCAGCAGGCTGGACTGAGTAACACAGGCAGCTTTCCTCTCCGGCAGATGGTAATTGAAGATTACCATTGGATATAATTAGCTTTCCTCTTGCATGGGTCAGGGAACTAAAGTATGGAGTTCAGGACTGGGAACTCCACTCTAGGATGATTTCTCACTAAAAGTTTGCACTGCAGTCTGGACTGTTGTAATGGAATTTTATTGCTCTGTATGCAGAGAAATGCATAAAGGAACATGTGCAAACTTTTCTGTAAGGAACTGAATTCTGTTACAGCACCTACTGCTTGCTCTGTGAAGAATTCCAGTTCTGGTTTTGTGTCTTTCAGCCTGTTCCTTTGTCCTGGGTTTTTATTATGAATTTGATTTCAGCTTTGTTTAAGGAAACACACAATTAATGATACTCTAAATGCTGAAGTCAGATAAACGCTGGTCTTTGTTCCCCTTGGAAAACTCGCTACCTTGAAACCAATTCTTTTTTCTTTTTGAAACACATGTAGACTCACTGGAACCTTTCCCATTCAGAAAAGGTGTTGGCACTTAACACGCTGTGTTAAATGTTCTTCAGGACTCCACTTCTCCACTGTGCTCTGTGTCTTGTGGCTCTCAGTCCTCAGGATATGCTCTGTTTGGATATTGTATGTCCTATTTTTTCCCGTCTTCTCGTTTAAGAAACAAAGCACTAAAATCCTTTAGGGGATGAGATACAGGCTCTGGTGCAACCTGTACAACAGTTCTGTGTGAGCTCAAGAGCATTTTATTTCCACAAAGCCTTTGCACAGTTCTGAAGCTGCTTATTAGAGCTTTTCTTATGGGTGGTTTTGTTGTTACTATAAATAATGTATTTGAGCTTTAGTGCTAAGAAAACAAAGCTGTGTGTAAAGAAGACTTTGGAAAACAGCCCTAATGTTTACAATATTCAAGATTTTCCAGTTGGGCACTGTCAGTTTGGGATTAGTTTTCTTGTTGTAGGTAGCACTTCAGTTACATATTCTGGTTGATTTTCACAGTGCCAAGGCAGTGTGAATGCATTCATAGGAGCACTGGGAAATGTAAGGCATTAAAGTTACCAGAGAAGCTGCTCTAACTACTGGTGTCTGGCAGACTTCTCCTGAGCTGGCAGAATCCCTGCCCTCAGAAACTCGAGATTTACTGGTAGTGTAGGGTAAGTGCTACTGCTTATCTTTGGTTTTTCCCTTCCTGAATTAATTTAGCTTTACACTTTTCACTGACTTGTTTTGCTGCATTCCTGAGAATCCCAGAGCTCTGTTTGGCACAGATGCATGGCTGCAGATTGACTGACAGAATTTGCTGTTGGGGTAAATTGCATCACAGACAGCTGGGGGCTTGGGTTTTTTGTGATGGTTGGATTGGGTTTTCTTGGGGGAGTGGTGGTGTCAGGTGGTTTTTTAGCAGTTGAGGCAACACATGGAGCAACACATTAAAAATCAGGAAACTTGTGTGGGGCACTGACTGCAGACATGCTTTGCATGTTATTTAAAGGAAAATTAAACTGTTCAGTTTTTTGTGCTGGCCAGGAGCGCGTTCACAGGTATTCTCCGGGCCTCTTAACCCACACAAACCTGAATAACATAACCTGTTGCTTTTAAAAAATGTGGTAAAATATGGGTATTAAAAATTATGGTAAAAAGAGCTGTGCCATCAGATGATAGCAGTCTGTGTGTACGTGAAATTTATCACAACTGGGGTTTGCAAATGCTACTGTGAAAACTAGTCAAGTAAAAAGCACATGTGTCTGTTTAAGGACAGATTCTGACACTAGTACAGGTCGGGATTTGTACTGGTGTGGCTAAATGAGAAAATAGTCTGATGTACTTGAGATTTGCTGTCAGTGGGCAGCATTTGATTCTCCAGGTGCTGGTGGTGAAGCTAGTAAATCAGCCCTCTTAGTTACTCTTAAAGAAAAAAAAAAGGCAACAAAAACTCAACACAACCTTACTCCCTCTGCTCTTGAGAGCCCTAATTTTGCTTATGAATAGGTTTTGGTAAGGTATTTTTTTATTTTAAGAGTTTTGGTGAGGTTTTTTGCCTTTTTTTTTTCTTTTCCTTTTTTTTCCCTGTGATTTATTTTAGCCCCGTGTTGAGATTTTTCTTTGTTTTCCCCAAACTGACAGGTAGATTTAATTTTGTAATTACCAGCCATTTTTGTGAGAGCTGAGGTTAAATCACTAGCTCCAAATCAGCCAGAGCTGGATGTTTTAGATACCCTGGGCATTCTCAGAAGACAAAGTGTGCCTTGTTTTAAGGTAAACTTGATGCTGTAGTGAGAGTGCACATACAATAAATACAGATTAAATTCTCTGGTTGGACCTTTATTTACTTAGATTGATCATAGTTCCTGGAGTTAAAAACCTGAACTGGATATGGTTTGTAACGGAACTGTTTTGAAACTTGACTCATTTGCCTGTTTGCAGCCATTTCTCCTTCCCCTCTTTTCCCTCTTTTCTACCTCAAGCCCGTGACTCTGCAGGCACTCACAGAGAACAGCAGGTGTGAGTGAGGAACTGATGGGATGCGTATCTTAATTAATAATTTTCTGTTTTCTCAAGCATTGTGTAGGGCGTCTGCAGCCTTTATTGTTTTAACAGGAGGTGAAGAAGCACAAGAGCTCAAAGCCTTGATGCTCTATTCCTGCAGGATGAGCAGCTCAATTTGACAGAAACCTTTTGAGTTGTGCAGATTGAAGTATGAGAAGAAAATGACCTGAACTCTGACCCTCAGAACATGTTGCATGGCTTGTTTATATTCCAGTATTTCTGGAAGAAGAGCTGAAGGGAGAGGGGAAACAGACTGAGAAGGGACAGTGTTGTCACCAAAGCATGCAGGAGGAGCTGTGTGGATTTATCGTGCCCATTCTGTTTCTTTGTTCTATGACACATCATAGGTGTCAGTTTAATACATGATATATAAATAGCAGCCCAGCTTAGGCTGACTAAAGCTTTAAAGGTTAATCTGGGAGAGTACCAGGGGGCTGGGAAAAATCTGTTGGCTACGGTTGTATTACTGGATTTTGAATTTGTGTGTGTGTGTGTGTTTAAAATAGCTTTTTTAAAAGGTGTAGTTAGAGCTGGATTTGTTGTGTTTGCTTTGGTTAAGCGTTGGGAGTTGAAGAAGCACGAGTGTCTGTGCTAAGCTCATACCTGCTCCTGCCTTGGCATGCAGATGTCAGCTTTTGACCAAGCCCAAGTAGCTCTTTGTGTACTGCCCTGCATCTCTGGCTGCTGGCCATGGCAGAAACCACAGAGCCAACTTCCAGTGCAGGGCAGGAAGGGAGGGGGAAAAGAATTGTGGTGAGGGACGGGCTTTGTAGGGACAGGACAGGCAAAGCATATGGAAGTATCTGTCCCAACTTCTTTCCATTTTTCCATGAATTGGCCACTTTGTTCTGGTCCTCATCTCAAGGCACAAAAGCAGGCAAGAAGCTGACACTGTGGATTGGATGTTACTCTTGATCATAATTATAGGGAAGGTTTCTTGAAATATGTGATACTTAGAAAGCACCAGTTAGATGAGAATCCAGTAGTTGTTGTTGTTCTTCCCCTCAAAGCCACGAGTTGGATTTGGGTCTACCCAGGGCTGACTTTAGCAGTGTTTAACTGTGCTACAAAAACTGTGTTTGTTGTTGCAATGTGCCCCTAGCCATTTTAGAACATTAGATAATGTTTTCTGTCTTGGATGGAAAAAAAATTATTAAAACCAACATTCACCAGCTGAAAAATACCAATCCATCTATCTTGTGTGCTTGCAGTTTTAATTGTGTGTGTGCACCATGCAGTGGAGCATGCTGTCACCCTGAGCTGGTGCCAGGGATCCACATTGCACTGTGATAATGAGCCAAAACCCTGGCTTGGATCTCATGGGTGGCATAGCAACCCTGTGATAGCCCCAAGCTGGAGGTGACAGGTTCTGCCTCTCAGCAGGGCTAAATTACTGCTTCAGAGCCCTCCTATTCGCGGGCTGTTCGGGGATACCTAATGCCTGGGCTCATCAGGGTTTTCTGGGAGGGTGCACTGGCTGCTGGCTTGGCACTTCAGTTTTTCATCTGTGGAACGAGTATTTCTTGTCGGTGTAAGCGACCCTGAATTTTGCATTGGTGGGCCCAAAAGTGTTATCTCTGTGAAACAACGCACGTAATTGTTTGTGGGACCTTGGAGAACAGGATCACAGCTGGTTCTCTGCAGCCAAATGGGCTTGTAGGAACTTGACCTGGGCTTGTACACATGCAAGAAACAGTCTGATGAGTGCATGCAGCCTGACTTTTCAGTCTGGACTTTGAATTTCTTTCTGGTTCCGCCCCCATTGTGGGGCACATGTCAAAGCTCCAGGGTCCTCAGGCAGAGAGAGGATGGAGGAGTGAAAAAGGAATTACACCACTGAACAGACTATTCCTTCTTTTTATCTAGTGCAGTAAGAACAAGGGAGTCTGTTGTGTGGTGATGAGACCAAGTCAGGGCCTGCAGGCCTTCTGCAGCTTTTGCCGTCCTCTCTGTGCTGAGGTTTCTTGGAAGCTACAAACTCGTGTTTTCTCAGATCTTGTCTGAAATGTTGAAGGGCTTAGTTTTAGCTAGAATGACTCACCATGTCTGATCTCTTGCATTTAAAGGAGGTAGTGGCAAAGAGGTCAGAGCGTGGGGCTGCAGGTAAGGTTTGGAGGGGTGTAGGTGCTGTGTTGTGTTACATCCAAGACACAGATAAACTCTGCTGGTTCCTGGGCTTGCCTGCAGCCTTTGGGATAGGAGCTAACCTTCCTCTTCCACAAGATGTGCTGTCTAGGTGAATAGGATTGCAAGGGGCTGAAAGGACAACAGATTTAACTGGACTTCAATTCTCTATCAGTATCAGTATCTTTCAGCCGAAGGACATGTCTGTGTGGGAAGAGTCCCTGAAATTATAAATAGGACTGCAGTCACACAAGAGGGAAAGTGATGCAGAGATCTTGGGGACTTTGGATGGAAGCAAACTGAAATGATGGTTGTTTTTCTTAACCCAGTGAGCAGTTACATTCTGGTGAGCAAAATACTGGCATCTAGCCTTGAAAGACAAAAATGGAATAAAAGAATCCTGGATTTGTCACAAAGTAATAAATGTACTGCTGTCTCTTGTGGTACAGAATGTGTTTCACCATTAGCAGGATGAAGAAAGGGAGGGAGGCAAACATTTAGGCCCTAAAATCAATTTATTGCAGCCTGTCTTGGATTAGTGTGCAGTTGCAGAAGGGGTCAGAGATGGATGCAGCTCTAGTCTGTGTGTGTCCCCAGCGAGTTGATGTCAGCAGAGGCTGCATTTCCAGCCATTGGAGCTGATAAAGAACAAAATCTATTAAACATCGCTGCTACTGTGGTGCCAAATCTGCCGGACATCATTATTTGCTGCTGGGTGCTTGGAGAAGAGATTATTTTGCAGTTTCTTTTCAGGCCTGCTGCAGTAGCTGGACAAAGGAGAAATGATAGGGGAAACATTGGAAAACTTCTTTAACAAAGAGAAGCCATGTTTGGAGAAAGACTTGTCTATTTCCAGTTACCTGGTACTGTGGAAGTGAAATGGGTGTTTGGGTGTGCTCCTGGGGAGGAAACAGGCTTCCGTTTTCATAGTCAGTGAATTTTTCTCTACTGCTTTTCCCCACATTGTTGAAAGAGAGGGCAGAAACAGCCTGAAAATACCTTCTCTTTCAGTGCAGGAAATAAACTTGTCAACAGTTAAATCTATGTGTGGTTGTGATGGTGGAAGTCCCCTGTGACATTTTGGCACAGTAAAACCTTAGGGGGTTTGGTGTCACGGTTTGTGCAGGCTTTCAGGAGCAGGACTAACTGCTTTGATTTGGTGTGGGACAGGACAGGTTAGCAAAAATGTTTTCCGATTAAGATGCTATTACTCTTCCCACTTCAAAACAAGTCTGTTGATGGAGAGCTGGAAATGTAGTTTTAATCCAGAGCCACTTCGCTGGGATAAGACAGTGTATCTCGTTTAAACAATATTTCTGAGGGTTTCTGTTTCTTAATAAACTAAAATCAAAAGCTGGAAACGATGAGAAAGTTTCAAGTGCATGTGAGGGAAGGCACTAGACTGACTCAGTCACTTCAATACCTCTAAGACTCTGCTGCAGTGCTGTTGCATTGCCTGTCTGCAGCATTCCCTCCCTGAAGAAAGGAAGAATCAATGAACCATGCACACACTTAGAGCAAGAACTGGAGGAACCAGTGATGAGTGATGTTTAGATTTGGCAGAAGAAATATATACATATGTGTGCCATAATGTGCTCACATTTTGACAGCTTAACTTGAAAAGGATGATGATGTGAGAACTGCTGCCTTAGTTGCCCTTTCGCTGTATCGTCGTTTCACCAGGCGTGTGCTACATCCTGACCAAAAGGAAGCAGTGCTGCAGGACCGTGATCACAAGCAAACCCATAAAATACTGGCTGCATCTTGAAAACCCTAATGCGTCCTTTTAACCTTTAATTAGGTTTGTATGTTCTTTTTCTGCTGTCCCTTTAAATGTCAAAGTCTGCTTAAAGCACATTTTCAAGCTCACCTCCTCCCCCACAACTGCAAGGCTTAGGAATTTGAGGTCTGAGGGAGCTGAAGTTTCCAGGCTGTCAATTAGTAGCAGCAGCAAGAAGTTACCTACCTGGTCTTGTGGCAGTTTAAGATTGTTTTTAGATGAGTAGAAGTTAATTTAGTAGTAACCACTTTTTAACTAAATGCTTACTAACTCATTACTTCAGTAGTAGTCAAAGGTGCTTTACAAAGTACTTAACACTCCGTGAAAGAGGCTTTTCCATCTGTTGTTAACGACCTAATTTTTAAGGACTAAAGCAAAAGGAGAGCTTACAAGCATTACGGAAAGAAAGGTGATCTCAGCGTGGTATTTGGTTGCCCAGTCCAACAGCTGTAGATTCCTGCAGGGTTATTTTATTCTGTGACGTGGCTGCGCCAACTGGGTATGTAAGTTGGAAGCTAAACAGAGGCTCTGAGATAGTGGTTCATACCAGACGCCACATGTACCAGAATAAATACTAACTGTAAGTAAAGAGGAAGCTCCGACGAGGATGTGGGTTCCCCCCTTCCATCGAGGGGAGAAAATATTAGCCTCAGGTCTTACATAACTAGTTGATCTTACACCCAAATGAGTCTGTCTGATGGGTTGATGGGAGCTGGGGTGGATCTCTCTGTCAATAGGAGATGCAGGCTGATCTCTGAGGTCTCTTAATACCATAACAGAGTCAGTCTTGTCTAATTCTGTAATTGTAGCTCTGCTTTGGTAGAGGTAGGAAGTTGGGCCACATAAGTTAGATTCCTACTAAAAAATGCCAATCAGTCTTTTGTAGTATGCATCCCATTGCTTGCTTTCTTCCAGAAAATTGACCAGCTAACACTGTGATCATCAGGCATTGATGTGCTGGGTTCCTTGCTCCTTCCATTGTGTACATCACGATAGGCTTTTTAGAAAGAGGATGGAATTGAATAGTTGAATTCCACCTTTGTCCTCCTTGTTTTGTTGAACCTTGATGTACAATGACCTAAGGGCACTGTGACCTCTGTCTTTTGGGTTGATGGGCTTAAGTCAAGGTGCCAGGGCTCTTGAAATAAATAAACTGAAACTGTCATTTTACATCTGAACTGTGTCTTCCCAGCTGCCTATTTTCTTGTGCCTCTGACTACAGGAATTTTCTAGTGCAGTATTTGCGTCATAGGAGTTTGTTGCCTTTTGATTAACTTTCTGTAGCACTCAGCTGTTTTAAAATTGGGAGGGAGAACTGGAAAATAATGTCACCATTAAAAATACACCCAGAATAATTTCTTCTGTAAATAAGGCAGAGGTTCTGTTTACTAAACCAGATTAAAGAAGTCTTCACAAAGATGACAGTCTTTCTTGACTACAGAACTTTCTCTTCAAAAAGAGACTGAAGCCAGGCACTGGGGGATGGGATGGTGAGGAGACACTTGTATAATTAAAGACCATTTTATGTTTCTAAGGCCTGAGTTAGGTATGCTCTTAATGATGGGCTGTTTGGAGCTGGGGATGGACCCATTATCGTGTGTATGCCAGGCTGAGTGTCTTCCTACATAAGACACTGAAAGTTATTACAAGATCCCTTATGATTCTTTGAAAGGATGAGCCTGAGTGATGTTCTCTTGTTTTAATGATTTCCCCTCCTCAGGCTCTACTATTATCTTTGTAAACACTTTGAGAGGAACATTTTTTCCCCCCCTCTGTGAATAATACTGTTACAAATAATATTTTTGTTTTCAAAGGACTCTCTATGGGTAGCTTTGCCTTTTCTTGCGTTGAAGTCAGCAAAATCAGCGATTTAGTCAGTTGTTAATTTAGCAACTTTATCTGAAAAGCTGGTTTGTTATGTTCCATTTGACTGTAGTTTGTATTGATTGAATTAAGGAGTAAAAAGTAGACAGCTGATTTTCACTTTAGTGGGATATTTTGGGAAACCTTTGCAAATCAAGGGGGGAGTAAAGATGGTGACAGTGAAAGGAAAAAACCAAAGAATGCAGTATCTTTTTTTTCAAGTAACTTAACAGAATCACTTAGGTTGGAAAAGACCTTTAAGATCGTGGAGCCCAACCCAGCACTGCCCTGTCCACCACTCAGCCGTGTCCATAAGTGCCACATCCACACATTATTAAATACCTTCAGAGGTGGTGACTCAGACACTTCCCGAGCAGCCTGTTCCAGTGACTGTCAATTCTTTCACTCAAACTATTTTTCCTAATATCCAACCTGAACCTCCCCTGGCACAACTTGAGGCCATTTCCTCTTGTCATATCACTTGTTTCCTGGGAGAACAGACCCCACCTCACTACACCCTCCTTTCGAGTAATTGTAGAGAGTGATAAGGTCCCCAGTGAGCCTTTTCTTCTCCAAACCCTTCACCAGCTTTGCCCTTCTCTGGACGTGCTCTGGTCCCTCAGTGTCTTTATTCTCATCCCAATTCCAACACAGGATTCAAGGAGTGGCCTCACCAGTGCTGAATAGAGAGGGACAGTCACTTCTATGGTCTTGCCGGCCTTCTTGACCCCCTGGGCATACTGATGGCTCGTATTCAGGTGCTGTCAACCAACCCCCTGGTCCTTTCCCACTTGGCAGTTTTCCAGCAACTGCCCCAAGCCTGTAGCACTGCTTGGGGTTGTTGTGTCCCAAGGACAGGACCCAACACTTGGCCTTGTTTAACCTGGTAGCACTGGCCTTGGCCCATCCTTCTATCTGTCCAGATCCCTCTGCTGAACCTTTCTATGCTCCAGCAGATCCGACACTCCCGCCCAACTCGGTGTTGTCCGCAAACTGACAGGGTGCACCCAATCCCCTCGTCCAGACCATATCTCTTGTTTAAAGATACTAAACAGGACTTCTCCCAATACTGAGCCCTGGGGAATTCCACTAGTGACTGGCTGCCAGCTGGGTATAACTCCATTCACCACCTCTGGTTGGGCTGGACCAGCCAGCTTTTCATGCAGTGGGGAGCATCCAAACCAGGAGCAGCCAGTTTTGCCAGGAGAATACTGTGGGAAATGGTGTCTGAGTGTTACTGAGGTCTAGGTAGACACTGTACGTAGCCTTTCCCTCATCCTCCTGTCGTACAAGGAGATCAGGTTGGTCCGGCAGGACCCACATTTCCTAAGCCTGTGCAGGCTTAGGCCCTCAGCTGTCCTGTGAGTTCCCTGTGATGGCACTCGAGGTTATGAGCCAATTGCTGTTAATGACACTTCACTGAACCCAGGAGGTGAGTTTTCTTGTAATGTTTTTGCAGCTTTAGGAAAAGGCTCTTTGCAGAATTTGCTAAAACTGAGATTGCTCTAAAACTTGAAAGTGGCTGTCACGACAAATTTACAAGTGATCTTTCAAGGAGCATGGAGGGAGATGGGGCTGAAGGGAAGCAGTGCTGCTTCTCAAGGAGAGATGGAAGGTTGAAATTGCAACAGCTGCAGCCTTTGAGTGTTTTCTCCAGAACAGAGTGGGATAGCCTGGAGGATATACTTACACTTGCTGAATTCTCCCTTGTTTGTTATTTGGCATTGTTACTGATAAATGCTCTTACAAAACGCCATCTCTGACTCTACAATTAGTCTGGTGAAGAATATGGGTGACAAAAGGATAGGGAAGTGATGGCTTGTTACACTCAAGTAAAATAAACAAATAGTTCACTGTTAAATATTTCCCCATGGATGAAGATATGTGAGTGGCAGCAATTTACTTTACAACTTCTAATAAAAAACAAGCTTTCTAATAGTTTCTTGGCCTTTAAGGTGTGATATCAAGATATGACCAGAGCAAGGCATATTTCTATAAATCACTTGGACTACACCCACCTTGACTTTTATTGCCCTAGGGATGTTTAAAATAACAGCAACTCTAAAAACTCTAAAAAGCAACATGGAATTAAAGAAAATTTTAAAAACAGGCAAAACCCCAAGCCATAAAGGCAGGCATTCTCCTCTTGGAAAATGCAACAGTATGTTTGGATATGGCTTATTTTGCTGGAGAGCTGTTTGTTAAATTCACTTTAACTATAGATAAGCAAGTAGGTGTATATGCATTGTGTGCTTTGAACCTGCTTACCATGATGGGGTTGAAGTGAAAATAGTAGAAGGCTATAGCTGTCAAGTAAATTTCCACAGTTACTTGTGGCCAGAATGGCTATTTTGGACTTGCGTGAGGTTAAGCAACAGCAGTTCATTCATAGTTACTGAAAAGGCAGCTCACTGTGTAGGATGTGAGCAATACAGAACTTGATTTTCCCTCAGTGTGTCTTGCCAGATACATAAGTTTTTGATATTTTTGTTTTTCTTTTACTGGACTCTACAGGGAGGTGCAAGCTCTATTTGAAAAACAAACACTTTCTCTGGTATTTTTGTGTAACTTAGTAACTTTAACAAGATGGGGTCCTAACTTTTCTTCCTCACTTTACAATGTTTGAAAACCTGTGTCAGGAGCTGGAGACTGCAGGCGTAAGCAAATAGCTTCAGTACAGTTTTAAATGTCAAAACTGGACTTCAAGAACACTTAGTGATCCTAAAAAAGCCAGTAGAAATTTGTGGCCCCTGCTCTGTTTGTGAGCCTGCTGCTTCCTGAAAAGTGCCAGTGCTTGTGTAATTATGGAAACTGATACTGTGTGGCACAAGAAAGGGGACAGGCTCCGTGCCTATAAAGCCCAGCTGCTAACCCAAGGATCTGGTTGGGCTGCCAGTGGACAGAAAGAGTTCCTACTCTGACTGACTTCCAGAAGAGTCCATCTTCCTCCTGTGCCTTTAGAGAGAACCTAGAGTGGACCCCTCTAAAGCCTCTGTGCAGTGTATGCACATGTGGTAGGTGCAAAGCAGCATTCAGTTCCTGTCACTGGGTCTTTGTGGAGAGGTCAAAGTGGAGTGAGTGATCCCCTGTCAGATCTGTGGTGGTGGAGAGTGGCTGTAATAACTATAACTTCTTTTCTGTGTGTTTCCAGATGCTTTAGGAAAGTTTGTGTAACAGCTTATCTTGGGTTTAAATTCCTTGTTTTGTTGTTCTTACGTTTCAGGTCAACCAGTCATGAAACGAATTCTTCTGTTTTTTATCCTGGCTGCTGCTGTTATGTATGGTATACTGCATGGAAATCTGTGGAGACATAACCTCTACTGGTATGGTCATGCTTTGTTCCCTTAGAGTGTAGACACCTCATGGCTGTATGAGAGATGTGGCTGGGAGTTGCTGTGTTGCTCCATAATTGTTTACTTGTAGTCAGTAGAAGCAATTTCTACTCGTGTGTGTGTGTGTGTGTTCTGTGCTTGGTTTTCTCGGTACTCTAAGGGAACCAATGTGATTGTTCTGCCATCTGTTCTCTTGTGTCACTTCAAAACCGAGTAATCAGTGTGAGCCTGGTTGTATGGAGAGGTCAGGACCTCAGAGATAGGGCTGAGGTGCATGAAGATAGGAGTTCAGGTGAGGAGGTACCTTCTTTCTGTCCATCATGTGTCCGTCTCTCCCTCCCCCCCATCTGTGTTTAGTATGAGCTTGTTCCTTTCAATGTCTGATAAGTGACGTGGGAGAGGCTTTGCTCACGTGTGTGAGTAACTGCAGGTGCAGTGGGCACCTTCTGAAGAGCTGAAATTTGTCAAGCCCCTGTGGTAACTCCTGTGGGCAGAGGGCCTTCACTGTCTCCAGGTTCATGGGACAAGTGGCTGGGGATCTAAAATTCAGGGCACTTATTTGAAGAAATTGAGTTTCCATTTGCCTTTGCACAGCTGTGGCCAGGACTGACCAGAGTGTTATGAAGATGATAGTGACAGCTTTTAAAAGTAGTGATTGTAGCACTACTTTTTCTTGTTTATAGCATACAATTTATACAAATAGCTTTCTGTTGTGGTTTCTGTTTGCAGCAAACCACACTATTGTGACATTTCCCTTTTTGCAGGATTAGCTTTTATGGACAGACTTCCTCTGTGAGGGCTTCTCCTTCCTATGAGACTAGTGGAGTTACCCAGTAAGTTCAGCAGTTGAGTATTTTTCTGGTGGTTTTCTTTGGTTGGTTTTTGGGCAGTGGGAGGGATTGAGGCTAAAGTCTGTAGCCTGTGTCGTGTTCAATTGTTTATTGTACAGCTGTGTCCAGTGGCTGTTTCTGTTCCAAACACAATGGTAACATGTCTGTCAGAAAGAAATTTGTCTATGTCCTGTTTCCAGTGTTTGTTTAATATTTATGGCCACTTCCAGTGACTGACTGTAACTAGCAGTGAATTGTTGGAAGGGCATTGGTTTACAATTGTCAAATTTTTGTAATTCTGATTTATACCTGAATAAAATCAGGAGAGCTGAAAGGGCAACTTTGGTGTTTTAAAATCTATTAAATCAGAGAAGTGTTTCACTTGCAACATGCATGTGCCTGTGTAAGTGGATCTTGTGCTAGTGAACTCCTGCAATTAGATTTGTGGGACTAATGAGCGCATATGCTAAAACTTAAAAGCAGACCTCTGTTCTCTCTGAAGCCATGCTCCAAAGTACCATCTGTGAAGCTGATGCTGGGAAGCAACAAGGTGGCCAGCTGACAGATTTCACAGGGTACTTTCTCAGTGTCAGTATTCACATGACAACTTGAGGTTACCAAAAGCAATTAACCTTCGTGGTCTGTTTGGCTTTTGGTTCTAATGTGGGGGTTACATTCTTCTGTTCTTAATGCAGCCCAGATGCACACATTGCTCACACTGAACTTTGCTTTACCTTCTGGGCTTCATATTTGTGATTAATTGGGCTAAATCACCAAGGCAAAAATGTGCTTAGAAGTGTAAATCTTGGCCTCGTTATGATAAGAGTGAGTTATCCCCAAAGAATCTCATTTCCCTTGAAGTACTCTATGTAGTGCTGTCTATTTCCCTCTCTCCAAAAAGACTCTTCTCTCCTCACTGAGGAGCACTGGGGGTGCTATCATGTGTGGCTGCAGGGTTGAGTCAGCTCAGGTGTCCTGCTTTTCTGGATGTGGGCCTGAGTTCTCTGTTCTGGCTACATCTGCTTTGATGCTTGCTGAGCAAGGGAGGCTACAGTCCCCTTGGAGCAGCACTGTCAGATAAAAGCCTTTACTAGTAAAAGTAATGGTGCCACAATGAGAAAGTTCCATCTTTAGAACACAGGCAGAGGGAGTCAAGAAAATTTGGTGTGATGTTAGCTCCATTATCAGCTTGTACTAATTCAGTTTGTTCAAGTTTTCCTTCCTTGTTTCTGCTACCCATTTCTGTTCTTCCTATTTCTTTGAAATTCTTCTTTTTCAGGCTGCCACCTACGGCTGTGGAGAGAAGGAGTGCACTGAACACTTGTCTACTGAAACCAGCATTTGAATCTTTACTGGGGTGAGTCTTCCGTGGGAACTGAGGAAGAAGTAAAGGCTGTGCTGATGGGGCTATTTACACATTTTGGAGCAAACACTTAGTAATGGAAAAGCTTAGGAAGATATTTAGACCAAGTCCTGGCTGAAGGAGTCTTAATGTTCTACACGAAGACACCGTGGCTTTTTTTATTTTCCCTGCACTTTCTGTTTGCAAGAAAATGTGACCATAATAAGTGCTGTTGGTTGTTTTGGGGTGTTTTTTTAAGAATGTGGAAGGATGTAAAATTTGTCCTCCCCAAAGCAGACTTGTAGTCTATGAGTTTTGATTAGCTCCTGGTCCAGTGAGGTGGTCGAGGTTCTCTTGCCCACAGGTTGTGCCCAGGCTGTCTGTGTGTTTGGCACAGCACAATAGCTCTGGTGCTCTGCAAGGGGGCCAGGAATGGGCTCAGAGGTGCACAGCAAGAAGGTACATGCAGGGTTAGGACAGAGTATCTTGCTTGTTTCTGCATGATGTTGCATCTCTCCTTTACAGAGACAGTTTGCATGAGCTGAAGATCTGTTCTGTGCACTTTGATAATAGCCTGGGGAGGTTGAAAGGATTTCTAACCTTGCAGAATTATTTATTAGAAAGGAACCAGAGCTAGAAGAGCTAGAATTAAGAATCTCTTTGCAGTAGGTAAATTATTTATTATGTCTAAGCTTACCAGCTGCTTCTGAACAGCAAGGCAAGTTACTAAATTTGAGTGTTTAGTACATCATATCTCAAAGTTAGTTGGTCTTGCCAAGGAGCGAGTTAAGCTATGCCCCAGTTCATGGTGTGTGGGCTATGGTGTCTTGTAGTTTGCTTTTTTTTCCCATTTTATAGTTAGTATCTTCTGAATATGTATGGGTTAAACAGTGAGGTATTTGATTTGTGAAACTGAAGGGGAAAGTTTTCTTAACAGCTGTTAATGTTCTTGATGGAAAAACAAGTCATGTGCTGGCTGGGGGATTTTTATGGACAACACTGGGTTTTCTTATGACTCTGTACTTCTGGGTTAATGTTTTAATGTAAGACTTAGTATGCAGGATCACTACAAAGGCAGCCAGTACAGTGAGTGTGTGCTTAGTTAATTCAAAGGTGAAGCCAAGGCCATGGTAGCATGTGACATGTTTGTGTCTACGCTGTTCATTCATTTGGCTGGACTGGGCAGATAAGGTGTTAAGAGCCCCTTCGCTGCTCTGAGATGTCCTTTGTCTGGGGCTCCTGTCTTAAGGAAAGAAGTGACCCATTATTTTTACCTCCATCCTTATAAAGTATGATGCCATCATCTTCTAGTTTGCAGGAAGAATGTGCTTTTGAGGCAAATGTCCTCCTTGTGGTCCCTGTGTGCCCCATGGGAATTCTTGTCCCACGGTGGCCCTGGCACGTGTGCACTGGGTTCCTTTCACACATCTGGTTAAGCCAGATGTGCACTGCAGGGCCTCACCTGATGTGCTGTGACTGCTGAGGGGTGTTCAATTGTTGGGACCCTTCTAGAGTTAGTCCAGAATAAAAATACTTGAGATGCCTGTGATGTGGACATGAGAACTTCATACTTTTTTTGCTGTATGGATATACCCACGTTGCCCCAAACTATTTACTAAATAAACAACAGAGCCATTGTTTGGAATGGGAGTGCATCTTAAATCAGGAGATGGTATTTTCGAGTTAAAACAGCTTGTTTCAAATCCTGTTTTTATATATTAACTTGCTTATACAATAATAACTCTTCATTCTCCTTGTTGCCTCTGTTACGTACTTTTCCAGCTTGGAGCTACTCATTGTCTTCCTGGGTTATGCCTTCTCTTAAATATGTGGTCTCATAATGTGAGCTTTCAGTCACACAATTTTGATGATGATTTTAATGACTCTATATAACTTACACTGGCAGACAAATCTTTTTATCTCACTCTTTACCTGTATTTTCTGTTCTAACATCTTCCCCTTTTCCATCAGCTGCTTGCTTTCCCCACGTTCATGGATTTTCTTTTTGAAAATTGATGCTGATAATAGGGTAAAAATTACAACAGTAGGATAAAGAAAATTTTTTCAAGGCAATTGCATGGATTATTTGCTTATACAGATACATGATGTGGATTTTTGAAACTTCTTTTTCCCCTCATCAGTGTTGACAAGATATACCCGTTCCTGTGCGCGAATGATTTTATCCGAGTGGCGGAGTTCCAAGGGAGCGACAAGTTTGAACTGCCTTATGGAATAAAGAGAGCAGGTTTGTGTTTCTCATGTACCTTGTTTTTAAGCTGAAATAGCTAAATGGCTTTTATAGCTCCCTGAATCTCTGGTCTTGGTCTTCCCTGTGCACTGATGCCAATTCTTTTGGGGGAGTCTGGCAGTGACTTAATGGATTTGTTTAGTCCCTGTGATCTGACAGCTTGTTTTTAACAAATGAAACACTCTTGGGGTTGCCTCTCTTAACAGAGAAGCTCCAAAAAGAGGGGAATGAAGAAGAGTGGACCTTAAAAGTTTCCTTTTGTTTGTATGTGGACTGGAGTGCTTAAGATATTTAACCAGTGCTTTGCTAGGTCAAATATTAACTAGGGCAATGTGATGGGTTTCGTTCAATATCCCTAAGCTGATTGGGATCCAGAGTCCTACTGAAGTAAAAGTCCTCATGTTTGGGCAGTTACATAATGAAATTTTCCTTTTGCTCTTCTGTTTATGGCTGGAATAGAGTTAATTTTCTTCTTAGTAGGTGGTACAGTGCTGTGTTTTGGATTTAGCATGGGAATAGTGTTGATAACACACAGATGTTTTAATTGTTGCTGAGTAGTGCTTACCCTAAGTCAAGGACTTTGTTTCCTGTGCTCTGCCAGCACACAGGTGCACAAGAAGCTGAGGGGAACATTGCCAGGACAGCTGACCCCAACTGGCAGGGGGATATTCCATGCCATGGAACATGCTCAGTACATAAACTGGGGGGGGGAGTTGTCTGGAGGGGCTGATCAGGGCTTGGGAACTGGCATTAGTCAGCAGGTGGTGAGCCACTGTATTGTGCATGACTTTCTCCTGTTGGGTTTTGTCTTTCGTTTTCCATACAAGTTTTATCTTTTTCTGATTCTGTTCCCCATCAAGGGGTGGGGAGTGAGCAGCTGTGTGACACTTAACTTGCCAGCTGGGGTTGAACCATAACACTGAGCTGCTTCTCCTACCAGGAAAGGCATCACAGGGAATGCAGAGCATATTCCTGATAGTGCTGTGCTGCTCTACCTGTGCAAAGTGTTTGCTCCCTCGCTCATGCCCTGTGCCCACTTTGCTCAGGGCACAGTAAACAGGACCAGACACCCTAAAGGCATTAGTTACCCTTTTGGAAAGGGTTTTAAAGTCTCAAGTCTCAAGCTTTAACACTGAACAATGCACCTTCCAAGTATCCTGCTGATCTGGGCTTTAAATTTTTGATTTGGCCTTCATCAGTGTAACAGGGGTGGTACATTTTCCTGCACCTCTGCCATTACAGTGAGGAAAAGCACATTTGGGAATGAGTTGAGACCTTCTCTCAGAGGCAAGTTGAGTGTCCAGCAGGAGCCTGCCCACCAAGGGAGGGCTGGGAAGATGCCTCTGCCCAGTTTTGCTGATGAGCACAGACTGGTTTGATGACTTCTCCCACGATAGGTAACACTGTTATTGCCCTTGACTGAATAACCCTTCTTGGGTCAAGACTGCTTCTGCTTCATCTGAAGGTGGGTAGAAGAAAAAAACCAAGTCAGGATGTAGGTCTTGGAAATTCTTCCAATTCCTACTTACTGTAGCTAAGATTTATCTTTTTATACAAATCTGATAGTATTTTCCAACAGGGAGACACTGAGGCAGGAAAAACTAAGAGAGGAGCTTTGATAAATGTGAATTTCTTTGGCATCATTGATTGACCCATGGCCCTAAATTCCAGGTATTTTTATGTTGAGTTTTTTATGCACATTGCATATAAAGCTTGTGTGTATGAAAATACTGTAGTCAGGGTGACATTTTTTTTTTGTATCGACAAATATTGAATGTTTTCATAAATCTTCTTTATATTTGCTTTCCAGAGCAATTCTTTCGTTTAGCCCTTTCAAGACTGCAGAGCTGTGGACTTTCCAATGAAGATGACAAGTGAGATGGTTTATTTGTTACTGTTCCTGTAAATTGCATTTTTAATACTTGGTACTTACCTAAAAAGGAATGTCAGTGACATTATCCTGCAGCTGCCCAAGTTAAGCAAGATACAGATGGGACCAACAGTGTCCAAGCAATATGGAACTGATTCCAAGATTTAAATAAGGTTGGGTTTACTCATATGTAGCACCAGCATGCAAGAATAATTTTTCTGTGAAGGAACTGAAACTCAGATTTCTTTTTATGAGTAGTTTGTTGGCTGAAAGCACTGTCATCTTCCTTAGTATCTTCTTAAAAATTGAATGCGATTTCTGCTTTCAAAGTTATTATTAGCATAAGATGGATTAATGTTTGAGATAGTCAGATGGAAATCAATGGCTGCCTCTATGTAAACCAAATCCTAGGCATATCCCTGTGCCTCTGCATCTGCTGGCTCCTGCACACCCTCCTTTTTATGTATGCTCATCTTCCTTTCCTTGTGGATCAGGGAGATGTAGATACACAAGAAGGCTGTTGCTGTGTTTTGGGAGTAAGAAGGGTGTGGCGATGGATGGATCATGCCTTAGATTCCTCTGGATTAGATTGCCTTGATTAAATCTCTTGTTAGAAGCCACTTCTGCCAGGATTTTTTGTTTAGTTTTGGAGGATCTAACTGTGTCTGTGTGTCTTGCTGTGATTTGTTTTGGTTGGGGTTTTTTTGAGGTAGTGTATGTTGGCAAGTAGACTAAAATCTTGTGTTTACAGAGTGCTGCAAATGACTCCTTCGATTTGCAGCCTTGCAAACTGGCTGACAACCTGCCATATATAATGTAAATACACAAACTGCTTAATAGAGTTGAATGCAAATAAGGCTGAAGTTGGCTCTACTTGGTTTTGGTTTTTAATGAGGTTGTGCAAGATTGCTGCTTCAAGCCAAATGCCAGGATCACAATTTAACTTGGATAGAATATGTTCAAACCTAAGAACTGGTTTTAATACCCAGTTTTTCTTTTGCTTGCCTACTGTACTCCTTTTGCTGTGTTTAGTATATGTTTCTAGGATGTTCAAGTTTACTCTTAAGAAAAACAACAGGTAAGCCCTCCCCATCTTCTATCAGGAGTGTGATATGAGGGGATATTTATACAGAACTGGCTGACAAAGCTGGTCTTTTGTCTAGAGCTTGAAGGAGAATGCCAAATATTGTATGAGAAATTTCTGAAGTTAGGAGTTCAGCAGTGCAGTTGTTCAGACTGTAAAGCAGAGATCCTTGCAGTACAGCACAGTACCTTCATGTGTCTCTTCTGTAGGTGAAAAATAAGATAATGGGTGTTTATCCTTTTTAGACTCTCTCAGATGTAGATATTTTTAGTTGTTCCGAGGAATAAGCTTCATTTTATTTAAAGTAATGTACTTCAGTGATACTGAAGTAAAATGAGAACTCTTACTATTTCATAGGCAGTAGTATAAGAAAATCAAGTGTACAATGACTCCATACAATATATTCTTTCTGGATCCATCAGGATTTATGTATAGCACTCTTAGGGCATGGGTCACTGTAATAGGGAAGAGCTTTTATATATACATTCCATTGAGATATCAGTGGCTTTTAAAAGTGAAACGCTTTGGAAATTAATCCTGACAACAGTCTGCAGTAATACAGAATTATTAGGCAGCTCTGTAATGCTGTTGCCTAATTCAGCCTTCTTGTCAGGACACAAACCAAATTTCCCTTTAAGTATATTTGGAGGCAGAATAGGGGAATCTGTTATAAACTTTTTTAACAAATACTAAGCTATATAAGCACCAAATATGCAGGGCTTATGTAGCTGTATTCATGTAGGAGTAGGTAAAACTGTATATAGTGAACCACAACGGATTTTTTGCCCAACTTAGGCTGAGTTCTCCAAAACTGTTTGGAAATGAATGGTGTAAGTGACTCCAGGTCGATTACGGCTTCAGTTCCTCACTGAGTACTCTCAGGACTCTTAAGGTAAACAGTTATAAATGCATTTACACAATCCTGAGTCAACAAAATGTGATCACTGCACCCTCCTTTCATCAAATAACCTCAAAGGAAATAATTTGCCTTCCCCAGCTCACCTAGGAGGTGTATCTTAAAGGAGCTGAGTTTGAGATCTTTTTCACAGAAAACAGTATTTCAGTGGAATGTGGAGGATGCAAACCTTCTGACTTTCAAAGGCTACATTTTCATTTAGCAATATTTTTCTTTTATAGAGTAGGAAAATTTTTCTTTTAGCATTTTACCATGTAAACTAATGTCTGGCCTTGAGATTGAGGCTTTTGTACACCGCATAAAAAGGGCAATGGTTACTGACTAGTTACCATGCTATTTGCATTAGGATCTATTTATACTCCTAAGGAGATCTCTAAAGGCAATCCCTTAGTCACTCAAACTATTGCTGTAGCTATTGTTATAGTTAAGGTCTTGCTATCTTTCATCATCATCAATATTGTGCTGGTGGTTGTAAGCTGAACCTCCAGATATATCTCTGTTACATTTCCCTCGTAGCACACCTGTTGTTGTTTAAGGACATATGAATTTATATCTCTTCTTGTTCATTTACTGACTTGAAGAAAGGGTGAGCATTTGGGGTCTTCTAATTTGAAAACATTATGAGAAAGGAAACTTGCAAGAAGTGGCATTGGCAAACTCTTTGGGAGTAACGGTCTGCTAAAAATTGTTGTGTTGACTTCCGTGATTTGTAGTAAGTACAGGTCAACTTATTCAACATCTTTGAATGCAATCCAGCTTTGATACATACTCTTTCTCTCCATATCATATGTTAGTTTCCTATGGTGTTGTGTTCTTTATGTTCTTTACACATACTGTTTCCCTCCTCGCTTATTGTTGTCAGTGGAATCTGTGCTACTGTAGACTTTGACTTACGATCGTAACTGGAGACACTTAAATACTGGGGGGGCAGGGTAAGGGGTGGAGGAGATTCAGAAATAGCCAGACTTCCTGTTGGACTTCTTTTAGCCCAGTTTGACTCCCTGAGTTTGGCAGAGATTAAAAGCTGGTCATTCTAATTTGTTTGACTGTATTCAACTGTATTCATATACAATTCCTCAAGAATATTTGATTTGCTTGTTGACTTTATCCATTTCAAAAGTTCAAATACCAATGTTAGATGTTTTATTGGGTGTTTGAAGGCAGCTGATAACTTTATTTTTTCAGTATGCATGTTACCAAGGGCACTTTCATTTTTGCCCATGGAATATTAGTCAGCTCTTAGTCATAAGCAAAGTCTGGCCTACATTTGTCAGTAAGAGGAAAAAGTTTTCATCTGACCTGGGAGCAGCTACACAGCTTCTGTAGCTGAGAGAACGTCAGTTGCTCAGCTCTAATGTCATACTTTATTTTGCCCTGCCTGCCCTGAGTGTGTCCTGCTGCATCATGACTGCACAGTGCAAAGAGAAGAAACCAAAAACTCTTGTTTACCAGAGTGGAAGGCATTATTTTCAATAGCTAGGGATTAATTTAGTGAAGAAGCTTCTTAAATCACAGCCTCTGCCAAAAATCGAAAGGAATGTAATAAAGAATCACTTTAAATTCATCTGCAAGGAAGCCTCCTCAAAGTAGTTTTCTGGCTGCTTATCATGGTCAGAATTATACAAATCACTTGCAATGGAGTTGACACCATTTTTGTGAAACAACACCAAGCAGTCAGCATAAAAGAAAGTATTCAGCAAGCTTAGAAGGAATTTTTCTGGCTTTTTATTGAGATCTGAAGTGGTTTCATGCACAGTGAGTCAGTCAGTGCTACCAGGGTATGCACCAGCCATCAGGGATGGATACTCTAGCAGCACAGGGAACTGGAGCTGGAGCATGAGCTGCAGTTTTGGATTTGTATTGTAATGATGAGGCTTGTACCTCAGTTACCCAGCTATGGCCATGTGACTTCTGGTGACAATGAGTTCAGAGGTTTGGGTTTGATTGAAACTTGCAGTGATATACCAATGCACGCTGCAAATGCCAGGAAAATGCTAATTCTGTGCTTTTTGCTCTAATGCCTCACTCCACCCTCACTCCATCCTTATCACTTACTGATCAGATGTTTTTTGTTCACTTTTCTCTTTCCTTCCTTACTTTGAGCCTTGCACTACAGCTGTAACAAAATGTAATTCAGGAAAAGGGCAACTTCTGCTTTCTTCCACCTACTATGAACACATACCTCTGACAAAGTTTACCAGCCTGCTTTCTCAGGATATCTTAAATCTAGATAGAAAAACTAAATGGAAAATGAATGGGCTGAAGGAGTAGAGAGGGAAGGGGTTTATGGGTGTAGAGGTAATAGGCATACTAAGGACAGGATAGTGTAACAGGTTTTTACCCCTCTGATTTCCAAGGTACCAAGTCACATGATTTATGGCATTAGATGGAAATCTTTTTATGAATGCTTGCCTTCTACTAAGCTGTTCAGGAAACACTAAAGAAAGGTGTGCCAGCTTTTTCCATGTTACCCAACCCTGAAAGCTGTATTTAGAGCACTATTTATAATTTTATATATGTATTTAAAGGCAACTCCCTCTGCAGATGTTGTTAATTCTGTGGGAAATACAGGGAACTGCTTTGTACATTGACTTGTTGATCAGTCTTGGCTGAAAAAACAGGTTGGACTATCTGGGGAGAAGGATGTTAATTAGTGTGCATGAAGTGCCACAGTGGGCATTTAATACTGATCATAGCATTCTTTGGAACACAGTCTTGGTGTCCCAAACCTAGAGTGAAGAAAGAACCAAGAGAGTAGGACGTTATGAGGTGACTCATCCTTGGTGCACAGGGAAAATGTGGGATAACTTTGGAATTCTTACCATTAGAATTTACTTTCTTAAGTTTAACATCTTTATAATGCCTTTTTTGAGTGCTTTTTAACTCTTGAATGTATTCTAAATTCAGAAGGAATTCCTATTTTGATTTGATGTAGTCTAAGATCTTACTTTTAAGTCGCAGCGTTTTATGCACTTAGTAATGCTTTCCAATTTGAATCGGTCATATGAGAATGCAACTTTTAATGAAGCTAATCTACCTTGTTGCATCCTGCCAGCATGCAATTCAGCACATCTTGAAACATGTTTAGACAGCACTTTTTACATAGCAGGAGAAAAATCAATATCATATTAATTTGAAAAGCCATCACATGTCATTGAGCCAAGATTTTTTAGATGTGCAGTTTATAGGCTTGTAAGGTAAAGGTAAGATTTATGGTAAGATTTATTTAGGTGGTGTTAGATCTCCTGAGTTTTGGAGTTGCACAATATTGTGGACTACCTTAATGTGAGTTAGTTTTTCCAGACATACTCTGTCCTGGTTGGTATGCCTCCAGAGTGGGACAAGTTTGAAACCCTGTGGAAGATTATTTATCTAATGGTCCTCACATCAACAACTGGTTAAAGGATCTTAAACAGCAAACCACTTGAAAAAGGGTAGATGTAAAGAGAGTTTCACAGAGAGAAGCCGATTCCTGACTTTGTCAGTCCCTGAAATAGCGCAGCTGCTGCTTTTTTTTTTTTTATGAAAGCAGTCATAGTACATCATACAGTATTGGGTCTGCTTTCTAGGGGCCAGGACTGTAAAAGATCCAGGAAAACAAGCCACTCAAATGCAGATGTATCATTAATAACAGGAAGCCAGGGAAGTAATGAATATTTAAACCTCTGTTTGTTCCACAGCGTTGCCTGTCGTCGGTGTGTTGTGGTCGGTAATGGAGGAATACTTCGAAATAAGACATTAGGGGAGAAAATTGATTCGTATGACGTCATAATAAGGTAAAGGGTATCTCCTTTTTGTGTTGTCTATCTATGAGGAGCAATGGGTAATTCTTCGAGACAGATAATTTTCTTTGCCCTTCTCTAGTTTCTGTGTTTGGGCCAAATCAGAAGGCTGCCTTCTCGAATGATACACGATAATGAATTGTGTGATTATATTCTAAACCACCTTGGCCAAGTTCCCTTATGTGCTTGATCCCTCTGAGTTTGGAGGGTGAGTGCACCTGATAATTGCTTACCTACTGTGTAATGTGATAAGTAAATGCTGGGCTGGTAAACGTTCCTGTATCTTGACACACTGTCTGTCCCACAGACTAATGTTATGTGCCAGGCACCGCATGGTAAGGACATGGGTGGAGTAGCCATTGATGTCTGTGTGTCTCTGCCCTCTGCAGGATGAATAGTGGCCCTGTTATAGGGTATGAAGAGGATGTTGGGAAGAGGACAACCTTCCGCCTTTCTTACCCGGAATCCATCTTCTCAGATCCGATCCACTACGACCCTAACACAACTGTTGTTCTCATTGTCTTCAAACCACGTGACTTGAAGTGGCTTTGGGAGATCCTAGGTGGTCAGAAAATAGTGAGTTCAATTATTCATGCACCTTGGCTCATCTTGCCACACGTCTTTCATGTGAAATACATTTATTTGCTCTAACCTCAGTCCTCCTAGTTGAGGAGAGCACTGGATCTCCTAGGCATTCTGTGTAATATCCCTTTCCCATAAATGCTTCAGCCTTCTTTCTAATAGACATATTAGACATATTTGATCAGTTCCTCACCACAAAGCAGTTTTCTTCTGGGAAATATATTTTTATCCTCTTCCTAGCACTGTTTGATATTTTGATGTGCATGCTCCAGACATTTCCCAGATTGTTTCACCCTGTGCATTTGGTGGAATTGCAGAATAATGTTGGAAGGGATCTCTCTCAGGAGGTTTTTAGTCCAAAATATTTTTGAAAGGAAGCAGTTCAAAGCCATACCAGGGTCTCAGGGTATTGTCCAGATAAGCTTGTAGTATTACCGAGGATATTTCTATGAGCTCCATTTCAGTGCTGCAGCATCCCTCATAGGAAAGGAGTTCTTCTTGCATTTTGACTGTGAGCCTCTGAGAAGAGTCTGATCCCATCTCTGTTTGTAAATCCCTTCTAGGTAGTTAAAAGATGAACTGAACAAATGCAGCCTCCTTAGACTTTTTCTGATTGCTGTGAGCTCTGGCCCTGTGGCTGTTTTAGGGGCCTTCTGCTGTTTGACACGGTCTCTTACACAAAGTGGAGCCCAGCACAGCAGAAGGGCACAGTACAAAGTACTCTAGAATGGTAACTTCTGTGTGCCTGTTGTCTGTGCTCATACTAATGTGGCCAAGCATGCAGTGAACATCTGCTACTCCCAGGACATGCTGTTGGTACATGTTGTCCATCAGGAACCTTTCTGCCAAGCTGTTTTCCAGCCAGCTGGACTAGCCAGCTCTGCTGCTGCAGTGGGTTATCCTGTTGCAGGAGCAGGTGTTCTTGAGCTTTGGGAGGTTCAGCACTCCTCTTGTTCCCTAACCTCGTGCCCTTGGAGTTTACGCTTGTTAGATACAAAACTAAATTCAACTGTTCATAGCCCTTAAAAGTTTCTATTTATTTGCCTGTTACAGAGTGCTAAAGGCTTTTGGAAGAAACCAGCTCTGAATATGATATACAAATCTAGTCAAATCAGGATTCTTGATCCCAGCATCACCAGAAAAACAGCTTATGAGTGGCTTCGTTTCCCAACAAGGTTCCCTAAGAAGGAGGTAGGCTTTTTTTATTCCCTGCCTTTTGGTTTTGTGCAAAAAAATGTGTACTTAGAGGCAATTATTACAGTGGACTATCTTAGAAAATCTTTTAGGCTTGCATTAAAGTACTTCGCTTAGAAAAGATGGGAAAATGGAATACAGGAAGAGAGTGGCTAGCCTTGTGTGCCAAAAACATCTTTTTATGGATTCTGTAATTGGTATGAAATGAGACCACTTTCTGGACAGACATAATGTCTTTTACAAAATTAGGAAAAACGTACAGGTAATGGAACATAGATCTGTAAGCTTCTAAAAATATTAGGGAACCTTGAATTATTTAATATCAGGTGTTTTATAGTGTTTCTTAACCCCTCCCCCCCAAAAAAACCCTAAAAATGAACACCCCCCTCCCAAACCCCCACAATGAAACACACCAAACTCCACGAAATAGCAAAGGGACCAAAAAACCCCAACTAAATCTCCCACCAAAAAACAAAACACCAAAAATAACCCCACACCGAACAAATAAAACCCCTCAAAACTCCATCAAACTGGTCATTCTAACACTGATGCAATTTCATGCTGATGGGGAGGGACTAGGGAGCATACGCGATATCCCAGCTGTGTGCTTGACATCCAGACCTATGTCCAGCACCATCAAGCTGGAGATGTCCCTTGTGCAGTCAGGATTCCACTGTGCACTGTTTCACACACATGAGTTCCCCGGGGTCACATCGCTGCCTCGTCGGCACCAGCCAACTGACACATGTGGAAACCTTGGACAGGCTGTCACTGTGGAGTATCTGACACAACTTTTTTCTGGTATAATCTTTCTGATATTGGAGGGAGTTGAGGGGTTTTTTTGCTTCTGGGAGTTTCTGTGCGTTTTTCAAATTTCTGTCTGTTTATTGAGTATAATAGTGCTTTTCTTCTCCCTTATTAACTCTCGAACTGGAATAGCAGTTTTGGCTCTGTGCTTGCTGAGACTCTGTGTCATTTCAGCTTTTCAGCAGAGGGTGGGAAGAAGGCAGCATAGTAATTGAATGCCTAACTGTCTCCTAAATGGCCACAGGTGTTCTGCAGCCTCCATGGGTCCAGAAATCTCTCCTGTCTCTTCTGGTGCTCCGTTCTCAGTGGGAGTAGATGTTAGATCCAATGCTGTCTGTGAGTCAGAGATACGTGCAACGGTGTCCTGAGGCGGGTATGCGGGCACTGGTCCCTTGGCTGCCCTTCGCTCCTCTCCTGCTCTCTAGGTGCCCCTGTACAGAGCTGGGATAGAGTGAGTCCATGCTTGGAGCCCCCTTCTGTGACTTCCACATCCCACTTACTCCATCCCAGGGGTTTGCAGTCCCTTGTCCCTGGGGCAGCAATGATTAATCTAAGGCATGCTCTTCCTCACTTTTCCTCCCATCTCAGAGGCAAGCCATGACTGGGAGCCTGCATGTCTGCAGTAGCCCTGCACAGCTCAGTTAAGCTGCAGGTCGGGCCTCTTGGGTTCCCATGGGCAGGACAACATTTTGCAGGATTCACTCCGAGGTCTCTGTACTGTAGCACGTCCCTGGGGAGGGCTGGTGCTCCCTTCACTGTCGTGCACTTCAGCCCCCTCTGCCTGCGGGAGACGCCAAGGACTGCTGCTGCTTTCGCAGCTGTCCCTGCCTTTTCCATTAAGCCAGTCTCATGTTCCCAGTGTGTGCATTTGTCCATAGCCAGCAAGTATTTCTCATTGTTTGTTAACAGAGCCAGGAACAAAATCGGATGTGTTGCCTCAGCAGCACTGAAGTCAGAAAGTGTTACAGAGTCATTCCAAGTCTGTGCCTGTTACTGTTAATGTGACTGGCTGACAAAATTGCATTACAGGCTGAGGATATCTGGACGTTGCTAGGGCAGTGTCGTGATAATGTATTTTAATTCTAGTTGCTTTTTAAAGTACATTCTTTTGAGGTGAATTTTGTGATAGCCAAAGATGAACAATGCTAGTTACAACCTGTGATGTTCCTGATATTTCCAAATAGCACTAATCCTGACATGTAGCATTCCTGCTGTAGTTTTGAGGTCCTGCTTAGTATGGATGTTGCAAAAGAGACTCTACTAAGTTTATGTTGTTGGGCCCTTAGGGGTGAAAGTTATTTTGCTAACTGGCAGGAGCCCTGGGCAACAGTGTGCATTTTAAGCAGGTGTAATTTCTGAAGTACTCCAAGAGTTGTATAAAGGTACAAAAAAAATCTACTCAAAAGGTGATAGATCGGTTCTGCGACTTTAACTAGACTTACAGAAGTGAGAATAGTAGCTCTTTTCCTGGGGATTTTTTGTGTTATCATATGATACAAAAAAATAGATCGAGTGCATCTG
Organism: Serilophus lunatus; assembly: GCA_013399895.1. Lineage (NCBI taxonomy): Eukaryota > Metazoa > Chordata > Aves > Passeriformes > Eurylaimidae > Serilophus > Serilophus lunatus. Next base: position 883,855 of record VXBA01000678.1, on the reverse strand, counting down.
CCTGTTCTCTGCACAGGGTTGTCCAGTACTGATTTGTCTGCTTTGTTTTCAGAGACAAATAAACTGAGCCTTGGGTAAGAGTTCAAAACAGTACCTGATTTTGTGCTGAGTTTGACATTTGATTGCAGCTACCAATAGCATGTAGTTCATTTGGTCTGTGAGAAAAATGTTATTTTAGCTAAGAGTAGCATTGGTGCCTGAAAGTTTTGTCCATTTCTGCAGACACCTTTGTGTCATCTATTGTTCTAATGGAAAAGTTCTCCTCTCTAAAAATCCTTGCCTCATTTACTTGCCCAAATCATTTTAGCTGCTGCTAAAAAAGTCATGTACTTGATCACAAGATAGGGCAGATAGTTGCACTGGGTTGTTCTGTGCTTTTGTGAGAAATGCTGACTTTTGGTTAGATGCTCTTAATTTTGCAGGGTTTCAAACTTTTTTATGATCTGCTCTTGATGTTTTACATTGCATTTACTTCTGAGCTTTTCTTACTGTAGGGAGAAATAATCAGTTTTATTTACAGGTTTCTCTTCTAATGAGAATAATGGGAGAAGATCTAAAGCAGTGTCCTTCTGGAATTTTTCTGCTTTGAAAAAATGTAAATTCAGTTGAATTTGTGTAGCAGTAGCATTCATGCTTTTTTAGTTTGGTGCTGTGAAGATCTGAGGCGTGTCATCTTCTGTTCATCCAGGTCTCTATCAAACTTGATGGATAAAATGGTCTCTAGTGTAGTGAAGCCTAACCATGGAAGTAGCTGAGCATAGTTCAGTAGTTTGTGGAGACCTTCCTGATGCTTCTGCAGAGGGAAGGGCTATACCATGGTCTCAGCCCTCGCTAGAAACCAGAGAATCCCAGGGAAGGCTGACATGAGGAACCTGTGGGCAGTACCTTACTCCTTCTGAGACACAAGGGGATCAAACTATGAAACTGAACACGTCTAGAAGACCCAGACTGCCCGACTGCCCTTGTCTTAGTTGTTAAGTTTGCTGTTCCTTTCAAGCTACCAAGTATTTATGTATGTGTTTCCTTTGTGTTTTGTTTTAGAAACCCAAGCATCCAACAACGGGGCTGATTGCCATCACGCTGGCATTTCACATATGCCATGAAGTCCACCTGGCAGGCTTCAAGTATGACTTCACTGACAGAAACAGTTCTTTGCACTACTATGGCAATGAAACGATGTCTCAGATGATGGAGGTAACTAACACTTGTTTGTGCTAAGAGAAGCATAGATCATAACTGGGGAGGGCAATTTGACATGGATGAAAGTGTGGACTGCAGGTCAGAGAGCTTTCCAAGAACCTGCACTGAGCTTTGAGAATTACTCACTTTCTGACTTCTTGTGCTGTAAATGTTTTGTCTAAGCCAGGTGGAGAGTTGGGAGAGTTAATAATGGAAGGACTTCTGTGAGACCACATCTTATCCATTCTTTCCACCTAAGTGGTTGTGTCCTGATGGAAAAATCTAATGTAGTTTTGAGCAATAGACACATGCTTTCTTGAGAAACTGTGCTAAGCCTTTGCTAAGTCTTTTCTCCAGAACTTTCCTATGCTTAACAACTTCCAAGTATCACAAGTAATAAAGAGAAAAGAACAGCAAAGTGATGCTTCTGGTTATAATTTGATTTTCTTATTTTGGTTTTTTTTTTTAATTATTCCCCTGCATCTTTTTAGAATGAATACCACAACATCAGCGCCGAGCAGCAGTTTTTGAAGAAGCTTATAGACAAGAACTTTGTGGTCAATTTGACGTGAAAGCTAAATGGAAAATACAAAGAACAATCACTATTTTCAAAATTTGAAAAATTTTTATTTTTTGTATGACATTTTTATTTTTTAAGTGCAGCATAACTGTTTACTGTTTAAAAGGAGCCCAGAAACCTCACCAAGGCAGAAGCTTTTTCTGAGCCTGAGGGTAATGGACTACTGCAAACAGAGTTAACTGAATTTCTGTGAAGCTATTTAATAGTGGGAAAACCATGAAACTTTCAGCTGAAAGTATCAGGGATATATAAAAATGTGATACACATCACTTATTTATCAGTGAGAACTCTTTCCAAGTGATTAATTCTCTGGAATACTTTTGTTTCTGATGTTGACCTCCAAAAAGGGTTTCACTGTCAAGAGACTGAGATGACCAGTGTTTAATTAGTAGATGGAGGTAAAGTCTTGGATATCTGTCTTGTAGTATGAAAATGGCTTTTAAGCTATGCCTATAAATCATTACTGTGTGTTTTGGAGAAGGGAGGACATTCAGAGTATACAGGTTCTGGTCTGCCATACTCCTGAGGAGAGTACGTCCACTTTCAGCAAAGAAGCCACAGCTTGTGCACTGACCATCAACTCTGAACTGGTGTTTGCCTTTGCAGAGGTGAAGACCCTCTGGTCCAATTTGTGGAGATGTTCGTGTTGACAATGCTTGTGTTGTACCCATTTTATGGAAAAGTCATACTCCCTGTGCTGTGCAGCAAATCAGTAAATGTAACAGTTGCCGACTTGACTTAAAGAGGGAGCATGAAGACTGAAGAGTTGTCTGAACTACCTGTGTGTCAGCCACCAGACCACAACAGCAATGTGAGCTGGGACAGAGATGTTCTCGCCTGAGTTTAGAGTCAGTGCTTGATGGCTTCTGAGGTCTCCAGGACAAGACGTCACTTATTTTTCTGTTTGCTCTCCAAGAACTGAGGTGAATTTTTTTCAAGTGAGCAGTCTTCTTCCTCAGATGCCGTAATGAGTTTCCACCTTCGAAATGTATTAATACAAACAATGAACACTCCCATTTTTGGCAGTAGAGTGTAGTAGGAAATATCCAAGATGTACTTCAGCTGAATTACCATTTGGCATCTGTTTACTTGTCCTGTCTCGACATTTAGGTTTAAAGTATGTGGCTGAACTAAATCATTTAGCAGTGGAAATTTATTCAAGATTTTAAATGGAACATTTAATGGGACATTGACATTTTGTGTATTGGTTTGTCTCTTGACAAGCCTGCTGAATAAATTAAATCTACCTGAGAATGCGCTTGGCAACTGTGAAAGGACAAGTAATGTGGTGTTCTAATTCTCTCATAGGATGTGTATATGAAGTTCTTATTTTAATTGTGGCAGATTTGCTGGAATATTTTGTGGTTATCTTGGTTGATCACATCTAAAGAAAGCACAAAGAAGTCCACTTCCAAAAAAAATGTTTCAAGTTGGTAGAAATACTTTTGCTGTTTTTAAATAAAATTATAGAGAGAGTACATTTAGGAGTAATGCAAACAATTGCAACATGAATACAAACCTCTAGCAGGTCAAGAGCATGGTATTTGTTCTTTTCAGAAGCTAAGGATTACAAGAGTACTGAACACAATTTCTTTGCTGCAGCAATGTGGAGGAATAACCATTGAAGTAACCAAAGGGTCATTTTGCTTTTTCCATTACTCTTTTGTGGGGTGCAGTAGGTATTTAAAAAAAACACACATCTTCCAGTAGTTCTCATTTCCATCTTCAGCTCCTTGGCTCTGCCATTTGGGAATTAGCAGGGTCAGTATGATTTGGGGGGATGCCACAGCTGAAAGGGGCAAGGAAGGTTGTATTTTCATCTCATGACTCCTGAGTCATGGTCTGTTTCAAGCAAGCTGAACATACCTAGAAAAATCTGTGGCATGGAGTGGGGAAGGACACAGATGTGTTGCCAGAAAAGGACATGCTATGCTGTGGTGTCTTGTCAGCTGTGTGTCCCTTGGGTGCAGCTGCAGTCCAGCTGTGTGCAGGGTGGCAGGCAGGAGTGTGGAGGAGAAGGGAATGTGGAGGGTCCTGGGGCACTGGAGCAGGTAACGCTGGTGGTGGAAATGGAGGAAACCACACTTTCTTCATGTGGCAGGAGGGCTCTTACTCAGTTTTTTGCATTTCTTCTGTTTTTGTTTTGTTTTGCTTTTCTCTAAACATGCACATTTCTGAGGTTTTGAGGAGATCTTTGCTTAAAAATATGAATACAAACACGTGAAGTTTTATATCAGAAAATAATGATAGTGCTGCCTTTATCTCTACCAGTATTTATTTCTCCTGGTTATTTCAGTTAATTAAAAAGGTTTGTCTGTCACTCTGCAGCCCCAGACCCACAGTGATGTAAACTACTGTCAGTAATAATTCCACATGAGACAGATGCTGTGGTAAGGCTGTTTGCAGATGTTGCAGTGTTGTCTAAGCTCTTGTTATGTGGAAGTCCTTGGTAAATCTTAAAACATGCTGAAAGTGGAGGCAGGCAGAAGTGGGGGGGCTGCCTCTTGCCCCTAAAAATCCTCAGTCACTTCCAGAGCTGGGGCTCCCAGCTGTCTCATGGCTACTGCAGTGATACAGCTACATCCCTGTAATGTCTCTCAGTATGCTGTCAGTAAGGATTTTTTTTCCAGGAGAGCTGTTGAATTTGCTCCAGACACTGTGAAGAGAGTTCTTGTGAATAATGCAGGCCTCTTCCCTCTGCTTCTCCACCTGTGTCTCCAGTGGCAGGAAGTGGGTAGGGAAGTCTGCTTTTGAGGATATGGTTATTTTCTCTGCTTTATTTAATTTCCAGAGATACTCTTCCCATTAATCTGAACTGACTTTGTCTCCTGATTTTCCAAAGAAGTTTTCTGCTTTCTGTCGAGGGTGTGGTTTGAATTCTAACTGTAGCAGAAAAAACCAAAATAATTTAAAAAAAAGGTTTCATGGCAAACAAATGGTGTCTCCAAAACTCTTTGTACTTAAAATAGATTGCTTTCTTAATTTTTTTTCTATAATATTGGCTTCTTTAGTCTCCCCAAGATAACTTCTTTTTTTATTTTAAAACTAATCTGATATTCTCAAAGCATTTACTACACTATCTAAAGTCATTTATTGTCTCCTTTTTATTTCTTAATAAGCCTCCCTGGTTGTATGACTGACATATTTTTGAAATTAAGCAGTACTCCCAGGGATATTTTTCCCCCACTTCTTTTCTCCTGCAGGGATGTTGAATCTGTGTATGCCACTGGTTATTGTCCCAGCATGACTAAGTAACATTTAGAACTAAACCTGTTTCCTTGGGATCAAGCCAAGAGCCGATACTGTTGATAAACCATGGTGTTTGAGGATTTTCTGGAAGCCCGGCTTGCAGGCCTGTAGCTTTTCAATAATAAGCAGTGAGCCAAGTCATTAATTCCCCCCC